>JAYJMB010005347.1:1219-25073 GCA_036873735.1 Pouteria campechiana | reverse complement strand
CATATGAACAGTGTGGCAGACATGAATTTTCAATCGAGCTAATTTTTTATTTTCAGACTGAGTAAATAATCTTAAGTATGCTATTTGACTTTAATTTAATTGAACATCACAGTCTATAAAAACTTCGAGAGTCGCATTGCGCACTTAGTTTTGTGAGAGAAGTATCGGCACGAGAGTACTTGAGCCTGCATAGCAAGTATTGCAATTAATAGGAACAAGATCCATGTAGGCGACAACGCTTGGGCGGAAAAGAGCTTATGCTGCTGATAATGGATAAATACTAAAGTATAGCCATATATTTGAAATAAATTTTATATTTTGCTAACAATATATTTTTTTAAAATTAAATCAACATAAATATAAGAAGCAAGCTTCGTCAAAATAGCCGAAATCCATCAACCATCGTGTTGCGGGCACTGTTTAAGAGTGCACGTGTATGAGCCGGACAAATCCGCCAGAGCGTCGATACTCTTCTCGCTTCTCAGTGCGAAGCTCGACGGCATTGAAGCCGAGCCTTCTCCCCCGTCTTCTCTGTCTGTCTAGGTTTTCTGTTCAGTCGTCCAATCCACTGCTCCTTACGGAGGTAAGCGTTTCCATTTTTATACCTTTGCTCTCCGCAAACGTTCGTCTTCCACATCTTTCCATTCATATACGAATCCATGAAAGATCGTCTTCTCGTATTTGGCCCTAGAAGCAGCTCTCCATCTACGGGGGAGATAGATGGTAAAAGGGAAATGACATATTTTCTAAGTTAGAATCTTCATTTTGGGCTGCCTGATGACTGAAGCTCGATTTTCTATCAGCATTTGGTTATGGCCGCCCCCACAGGATAAGTTTCGCACGTAAGCGCAATGTCTGTATTCTTATTACGAGTCGTGTGAATGTTGTTAGGTTTGCTTACTGATTTTTCAATAGACTGCATAAGCCCTAAAATGAGGAGACCACGGCAGTTGGAGAATCTCAAACATTGACTAGGGTGCGTGTATTGTTTTTGTGAATTAATACTTGCAGCAATTTGCGACTAGTTCTTTCCTTCTTTGCACCTTTCTCCTCTTTGTTTTTCTATCCATCTTTACCTGGATGATACTTGATGCAAAAAGTTGCAGTATAAATTTCTCTTAAAAAAAATGACAGTAACCTTTGTTAAGCAAGACCACTTTTGTTTTGACTTGCTTTCGTTCAACAGAAGAATCAGTGGACCTCAATTTTTAGATGAAGAGACGGCAACAATTCATTTCCTTATATTTTTTTACTCATCTCACACCCACCCCCCACCCCCCCCTACAATGCAAGATTTCATACTGATTGGCTGGTTTGTTTCATGGGATGTTGTGCAAAGTTTAAGGGTTAAGGCATTTGAGAAGACTCGAGAATTTAAAGAATCGAAACAACAGCACTTTGTTAAAAATTTTAATATTTCGTTTGGTTGAACCTGTTACCTGCGGTGGGTCTTTGAGATATCCATTTGTGCAGTCAATTTTCTTGAATACTGGAGAAATCGAAGAGCTTGATCATTAATTGTCTTAGGCAGAATTTTAATTTTCATCTGGCATAACCTTGGATTTATAGAGAGTGCCTGATTTATCCATTCTTATATGTGCTGAGCATTTTATCAATCCAAATCTGTTAACCGTGCTATCCATTTTCTGCTTTGGTGGGTTCCTTGTGCCTGAATGGAATGGAATGCTTCAATCCTATAGCTATTTGGTGCTCGATTTTCACAAGATTATTTGCTTGTTCATTCTTTAAGAGATGACATTGCTGTATCCCTTCCTTTTTTGGGAGATGTTCTGTTTCTTTTCCTTCTTGGTTCAAAATCTTGCATTAATAACAAGAATATTATGGCTTAAATAGCTGAAGATAAAAATATAAAATATACACTTGCTAAAATTGTCTGAAACAGTTTAAAATTTGGACCCAGATAATAATTATGAACTATTGGATACATGTACAGTGAATCTCCAAGATCAACGTTTGCTATGCTAATCTCATGTAAAGTGATGAACATTT
Organism: Pouteria campechiana; assembly: GCA_036873735.1. Lineage (NCBI taxonomy): Eukaryota > Viridiplantae > Streptophyta > Magnoliopsida > Ericales > Sapotaceae > Pouteria > Pouteria campechiana. The sequence goes on along the minus strand of JAYJMB010005347.1, from coordinate 23,063 downwards.
GATGTTAATCTTAAACAGGATGAGGAAGAAAATGATCTTCTCTTAGACTATGTTTCTTATCTTTAGTTTTGATTTACAACCCTTGAATGTCCGTTTGTTGTCTATGGCTTCTTATTTAATTACAGTCTGGCTGTATTTAATTCTTTCCTTCATAACTGTTTGCAGAGGAAGATTTCATAGGTTAACCATAGTCTTCTTGTAGACATGTCTTTCCCAATGACACCTTTGAAGAGGCCCTTTGATCGAAATTCTTCAGAATCAAATGGAAGGTTCAAATGGCAAAGATCCGCTGAATTTCATTCAAAGAATCAACCACTGAAAAGATCCCATTGCAATACCATGTTCCGTCTGCTTTGTCCTGCTTCCAAATCTGGCAGTGTTATCGGTAAAGGTGGGTCTGTTGTAATGCAGATACGTCAAGAAACTGGCGCAAAGGTCAAAGTTGAGGAGATCATCCCTGGATGTGATGAAAGAGTTATTACGATAACTGGTTCTGAGAAGGATGCAGAAATCAGCAGTGAGCAGAACAAAGAGGATGGTGAAAATGACGCTGCTTCTGATAAAGAAGATGGGAAGGATACTGAAGAGAATGGTGAAGATAAGGAATCTGCTCTTGCAGAGGACCCACAATCTGACAAGGTCACTTCATCTTCAGCTAAGAAGGCTTTGTTACTTGTTTTTGATAGGATCATTGATGGAGATACTGAGACTGATGGAGGAGATGAAGAAAGTAGGAAACCTTCTTCAGTCTCTGTGAGATTACTCGTGCTTTCGATTCAAGTTGGTTGCCTTTTGGGAAAAGGCGGTTCTGTTATTAAGCAAATGGCAGCAGAAAGTGGGGCCCAGATCCGAATTCTTCCTAGAGACAAACTTCCTCCTTGTGCTTCACTGTCTGATGAACTGGTCCAGGTAACATAGAAGAGATTGTATCTGGTCAGCTCTTCTTCTCTATCCTTCCCTCCTCTATCCTTTCCTCTTATAATTCATGATATTGCAGAAAGAGCATTACTTGACATTGAACAATGTCCCATCTTCACATGGATTATGTTTGCCCCTGAAAGCATGAAATGGTTTGAACTGACAATTGTATTGATAACCAGCACCATTTAAATATATGCCTGACTGTTATTCAATACATCAGGAAAGGGAAACCATTCTTTCTCCGTTCCAATGGATGAGCTGAACTTTTACCTTACATTTTGTACAAAAGTGGGGCCCACTGGTTGCTTGTAATATGTTTTTATGTACAAGGTTCCTGTGTATAGAGGTGTAGGCTTCCAAGCTTGCATACGTGCTTAAAATGCATTTTTTTAGATTTCATGCATTACTTTTGAATTTCCCCTTTCCCCCTGAACTGAATAACCACTTCTGCATGTCTCTGCTTCATGAATCCTATCATCTGGTTCTTCAGCTCCGTTAACTTATTTGGGACAATGATTTCAATTGAGGGGGAATAGGGATAGATTAAGTCCATTAAAGAAGTTAGGTTGGTCAGTAGATGAACATTGCCATGCTTCATTTCAATTTTTAAAATAGTCTCTTTTCTTTTTGCAGATTTCAGGAGAGTTAGATGCGGTCAGGAAAGCTCTTCAATTGGTGTCTCAGCAACTTCTGGAGAATCCACCTCGTGACCGCGATCCCTTTCCTGCAAACAAGCATACAGGGCCATCATCTTATCGCTTTCCTCCTTTTCACCCAGAAATTTACCCACCTCCAAATTATCAACTTCATATCCAACCTGCTCCATTTTCTTCTGGACTCCACATGCTTCCTGATTACCATCCACATCTTGCATCATCCATTCCTAAATTTCATGAAGATGTTCTTTCTGGCCAGATGAAAGCTTCTGAAGAAATACTCACATTCCGGTTGTTATGCATCAATGAGAAGATTGGAGGTGTCATAGGAAAAGGGGGGAGCATAATTAAAACACTTCAGCAGGAAACGGGTTCTGACATCAAGATCCTAGATGCTGCTCCTGATTCAGATGATCGCATTGTAGTTATATCTGCGCCAGCGGTAATGCTTCTCCCCATGCTCACTGTGACTGGTTTCTGAAATTATGTTGCATCTCAATTTGGCCTGTTCTTATGAAAGAACTATGAGATACCAATACATTTCCTTTTCCAATGGCCAATATGCATGGGTCCAATTCTCAGCCATTCAAAACTTCTGATCATTTAAGAGTGGCCATTCAAAACTTCTGATCATTTGATAGTAATGTATATAATGGATGCCCCAAAATTTTTCTCATAAGAAAATTCAAACCCTTCTGGTCTTATACATATGTACTTAAAATAGAAATTACAGCAGCAGTCCATACAGTGTTTTCTGATTTTGGGACTCCGTATGAGTAGCTTGCTCTGTTGTGGATCACCTAAACCACCCCAATCTTGCCAGAAAAATTGTTTCTTGTACATTATTATCTTAACTTCTGCTCTTAGTTGCAAGGCAAGATGAGTGCAAAATTTGAATGCCTATACTGAATACTAACATTGTTAACTCATGCAGCATCCAGATGATAGAATTTCAGCTTCTCAAGAGGCAGTACTACGTTTGCAGAACAGGATTGTGAGTCCTGTTTCAGATGGTCCTGAGAAAGTTCTATGCTCAAGACTTCTTGTCCCATCCAGTCAGATTGGCTGTCTTCTCGGCAAGGGTGGTGCCATAATAGCAGAAATGAGAAAACTGTCTGGTGCGCACATCCGTATTTTGGGGAAGGATAAAATTCCAAAATGTGCATCAGAAAATGAAGAAGTAGTTCAGGTTCATACTTTTATTTATTGTTGATTGTACTTGTTGTATTTTGATATGATTACAGTTCTAGTGTGGTGTCTAAATTCCTATTATCTGTAGGTGATTGGGGAATTTGAGGCAGTCCAAGAAGCAATGTTGCAGATAACATCAAGGTTGAGACAACATCTATTCCGGGATAAGTTCCATTCCATGAATCACATACCACATCCTCCTTTTCCTGATCAAGTAATGCCTTCATATGAGCCCTACATGGGAAGACGGGAGCCTTCCCCATCTCGATTATATCCTGGCTTAGGCACATCATATCACAAGTTTGATGCTGTCAGAAGCTTTCATCATGATGATCGAGTTGCTTTTTCACATGGTAGTCACAAACCTGGCTTCCCTCATGGTTCTGAAAGAATGCCATCTTCGGCACCGTGGGCACCTCAGGTATTCTTGTATTATGAAAATCATTCAATTGGATGCTCAGTGTAGGATGTGTAGGTTGCTCGAAGTGATCCATTGGGTTGCTCATGGAATTACTACAGTTCTGTGACAAGGTTGCTTTCATTGTCTTGCCCCTTAAGATAATGTGCTGAGCAATGATCATCTCTTGATTGATAATATGATTATGAAAATGCATTTGTCTCTATTCTAAGGACCAGGGGTTACTAAGAATCATCATTTTCTTTGATGCTTGCGTTTTATTTGTTGAGGAGATTGCTGGGCCTCTTGTAAATGTAGCTATTTATGCCTGGTTTAATTGAAAATTAGCATTCCTTGAAATGAGGTATTAGCTGAAAAAGGAGGAAGGACTTGATGGATTTTCTCTTTGTTACCTGGGTGGTGGTGGGGAGTAGTGATAAAATGTTCAACATGCTGAGTGTTATAGCTATTTGTTGTGCACCGGAGTTATTGCATGCGTTCTCTTTAGAATTTGAGTTGTGAAGGATCTCAATTCTTTCTCTATTTGTGCCATTGTATTTGACCATTCTTGAAATCTGGGACTTATTGGGCAACGCAGCAGGAGATCCACAATGAGTAGCCCATAGTCTTGTTTTTTGTCCATTCTTTCTTTTCTCTTTACAGTATGATGTTGTTTGCATCTCCAACAAAGCCATGATATTGCTGCCTTCATCATCCTTCGATGCAGCTTGTGCCTAGAGAAGCAAACTTTGGTAGTTGGGTTAGACGTCAGTTTGAGCCCAACCCAATTTCCAATCCAGGTTGGTCAAGGACTTGAGGGCAACCAAATCTGTCAGCCTGAACCCACTTTGCAATTCTCCCCCTTCTCCCTTCTCATGCCGCTTGCTGCTGCGATCCTACCAGCTGAACTGAGATAAAAACTAATATTCAATGCTTTCCATTTCTGCATTCTTCTCTGAGTCCATGGAATCAAACTTTACAGAATATGGCTTCTTCTTCTCTAGTATTCGCCATGCATTCTTCTCTTGTCTCTGGCTCCTATTGTGTTTCTAGAAGCATCTCGAATGAGTCTTAGTGCTGGTTCTCAGCTGGATTCTCTTCTGTGGCTTGTGCACCCATTTTCCTTCTTTGTGATGGATTTTTCCTTTCCTTTTTTTTTTGTTTTTTTATCTTTTTTGCTTTTTCTTTCTAAGAAATCTAAAAATAAAATTTTGCACCCTACTTCTTTTTAATGATTTTTTTTCCTTTTTTTTTTCCTTTTGCATTTCTGCGAAATCTGAAAATGATATTTGGACCCTACTTTTGATGTTTGAGCACCATTATTGTGGTTATGATAGTCAAATACTACCATTTTGATACTAACTCATCTGTTCTGTTACTGTTTACTTGCTACACTACTAGGAAATGCCTGAAATTTTAGTTATACTTGAACAGAAAAACTTGACAAACTGATTCTCTGGTGGTGTTGATGTATAGCGTCACCATTGCTACCTTACCAGCCCAAATTGCCAACCCAATTTGTCAACCAGAATTTTGGTAACAGATTTATGGTTGAAGCCTTAGAAAATGAGTTGTGTTAGGGTTTGGATTAAGTTTTAGGAACAAGGTTGGGTTTGACTCCAACCAGACTAACCTCAATTTAGACAATCCACTTGGCCCGCATCTCCAACCCAAATGAGTATGATTTTATCTTTTTGAAATTTCATTTTTAAAGATGCTAGGGAAATAACAATGCCATTTTTTGTATGATTTATTCCACTGCCGAGTATTGTGCTTTTTCCTTTGAATATGTAAACTACTAAGATTGACTTGTATGAAATACTCAATGCAGCTCCAACCATAATTTGTGTAAATTATTTCTGAATATGTGATGCATAGGGTGTGAATGATGGCGGTGGTCCACTTGGAGCACCTGAATATGCAGGAGGCCCCTCAAGAAAAATTGGGGGATTTGGCGGGTTTGTTTTTCTTTTGCTTTCTCCCCTTTGTTGTCCATTGAAAATTTAATCTTAATGCACTGAATATCTGCTTTTCCATGTAGAAGAAATCAATCAGCCATTATCACAAACACAACTGTTGAAGCTGTTGTTCCTCGTGCTGTTGTTCCTTCTATATGTGGAGAAGATGGAGAATGTCTTAAAAAGATCTGCCAGGTTTGTTCCAAGTCTTCTGATGATTGTGATGATGATACAAGCACCTTATTGATGCTGCAATTCTGATTAATCAACAAAATTTTAGATTTCTGGTGCAAAAATTACCATCACTGAACCAAGACAAGGTGCAACAGAGACTGCAATTATAATATCTGGTACACCTGAGCAGACTCATGCTGCTCAGAGTCTTCTTCAAGCATTTGTACTGAGTGAGCAGGGCACTTCTTGACTTTGTTATGTTGGACAGGTAATCTTTTGAATATTCTTTCACTTCTTGACTTTGTTATGTTGGACAGGTAATCTTTTGAATATTCTTTCTGCTATCTTTGAGAATATCCAGCTAGATTAGAACAAAGAAAGATGATATACTTCTTTTAAGCTGCAAGTAGAATGATCAGCATAAAAAGTATCGCAATCATAACTTTGTCCAACTATTTGCAGTCAGCTCATGAATCTTATTTCGTTGTTATCTTATTCCTTTTCATGCTTATCTACACTATCAGTAATCAAATTTTCTTCTCTCGAAATCTGTCTCTGGTTATTGTTGCACATGAGAATCTTGTCTGAATCTGCTCTCCATTTCTTCACTGTTGGTGGAGCTACTCTTTTGCTTCATATCACTTACAGTTTCATTTTCTAATTCCTGGTTATCTCATACACGTTCTTTGCTTGCCTAATAAACTTATTGTCAGTCAAGTGAATATGAAAGGAGATTTTTCTTCCCATTATATACTCATGCATTGATCACACAAATCTCATTTATCTATTTCATCTGCTTATCTTTCAACTATAAATATCCTCATCTTGCTGCCCTTTGTTTATTAGAAGCCAAAGCACAGGAAAAAAATCATTTTGATAAATCTCTTAACTAACAAATTTGATCCAAATTCTGTATCCAACTACCATAGTTTAGAACCTGAAAACTTGATTCGAAAGTCTCTAAGTAACTTAATTCTACAGCTATATACCATCAGGTTTAGACAAATATTAAAGTATCAGCTAGTTAAATTGAATTTTGTTATATTACACTGACTTGTATCAGGTTTGCCAGTCTCTTCCAATAAAAATACACATACTGAAGATGCATGCCAATTTCTCTATTATTGCAGCATTACTGATTGTAATTATTTTTTCCAACTCTCAGCTCGCATGGATGTAAATGATGTCTAATGGTTACATATGTTGTGTGAAAATCAAATATCTTGTTACAAGAGGAATGAGCAGCTTGAAGAATGAGAGCTACTAGAGAGAAGAAAATATAGAATCACTTGCCATTTTAGAATATTGGATGAAGACCTCCTGTGGGACAGTACATGGGAGAAGGGACATACTCTTAACTTGTCAGATGTACTAGATCTTCAATGAAAACGTGACAATGAGATTTTGATCAAAGATTTTGCCTTTGGACAACAAGCTATTCCTTAGCAATGGTGAAAGTAATTTAAGGGATTATAGTAACCATAGATTGTGAAAGTTTGGCAAGACAGTTTACATAGTCAATGGTTTGTTTTTTTGGATAATGTGTTGAAAGGGAATGGACTTTACCATAATTTGAGATGTTTAACAAATACCAATCAAATGATTCCAGATTAACACTTTGGAGAGCGGCTGGATTAGTAACCGGTTGTGTAGGAGCTGTTCATTTGTCAAGTTACTGCAGAAGCTTGTAAACCTGGATAGATTTTACAGCAGTGAGGTTTGTTCATTATGTTCAAGCGTTTGCAGTTTATTTTGATTTTTAATGAATCCATTCTACTGCTTCTATTTTATATAAATAGGCAAGCTTCCAGTTTCTTTAGTGCCATTGTCAAATTGGATCTGCTGATTGGAAGGTTGATGTTTAGTGTGAATCCTTGTTACCCCAGCCAATTGATGATCTTTTGTTTTGGTGACATTTCTTCATAATGAATTTTGACAAATTATTGCTGTTAATCTCCAACATTGACTTATCTCATTGATTGATAGAATCTCCAATATTGGTGTATCTAGTTGATTGATACCTTGCTTTATAATTACCAGACATCCTCCAATGTTTAAACATTGCCCCAATTGAATTGTTTTGTACACTATAGTACTGCAACTAGTTTATGTTTGAAATAGTGATGTGCACTTAGCAATGTTGTGAGACAGGAAAAATGGTAAACAAAAGAACTGATAGAGACATATGACATTCCTTCTCTTCCCCAAATGAACACACTGGTGTTATCATGACATGCACTTTCATTGCCTACAATTTTTATGTATTGGAATTGTGGAATGGCTTTTCATAAGTCTCGAAGTGGATACATAGGATATTAATGGAGAATCCCCCCCTCCCCTTTTCACACTAACAAAGTCGCAATGCAGCAAATATTATTAAATCTGAAATTAGTGGAATTGAGGAGATCTTCAACATATGAGAACAAAAATTCATGAAAAAAATGTAACAATTTTTTTAAAGATTTTTTTAGGTAGATACCAAAAATGATTTTTATTTTTTGTCAAATAGCTTTAGTGGGGCTAAAAACAGTAAGGATTTTATTGTCCATGAAGAGGATGTTAAATTATTGATATTGCAAACTGCCATAAGGCAGCTGCAGGAGTGAGAGCAAGGTGTTTGATAGAAAGTTGGCAGCGGTTCCTGAGTACACATTTCTGCAATTTAGGTGGAGAACTAACAAACTACAAAATCTTTGTATCATGAGTAGAACAAACATAGATATAATGACTCTTCTAGGAAATATAACTAAGGAACAGCCAAAGAAATTTGATAGAAATTGTGACACAGTTCATGCATATGTCCTAGACGATGCTAGCAAAATATTCATCAATAGGGTCAGTTTGAATGTTGTTTGCATGGCATGGATGACATTTTATCAATTTGACAGAATACAAATCCCTAATAAGGACCATCCAACATGCAAGCAAAACTCACCCGTCGTGAGGTGTCATGTTCATCTTCATGTTCTGGTTTTACATGTGGCAAAGAAGCCAAGCTTCCTATGGTGCTTCGGATGGCTCAACAAGCAAATATTCTGATAGGGTTTAGGGTTTGTATATTCTTTTGATTATGTCTTGCAAAAAATGCAACCCGACAAATTTACAAGGTGGTTTTGGGCGTGTTTTGATAGTATGAAAATTTCCATTGGAAATGGGTGGGAAATGATGTCTGTAGGGTGGGTTAATGTCAGCATAAAGTGAATAAATTCAATAAGTAGGTATTTTTAGGGAAAAATAGGTAGTGTTGGGAAAACATAGGATTACTAGAGTGGGTAGATGTCACATGAAAGGGAGAAAATGTGAGTTTCCATGAGAAAATTTATTTTTCAAGTAAATCAAACTATGGATTAAATCTGCTTCTGGTTTTTGCATCCATTGCATGGAATCCTGATACTTGGTGTGGACAGTTATCATTGTCCACATGCTAGGTCTAGTTCCATATTTTCTTTTCTGCAACATGTTAAACTGCCACCTCAAGCCTTTCATCCTTTTTGATGCAAATTAACTATGACATACTTGAACTTAAATTCCAGAAGCCTCTTGTTCCCTGCTGTTTGCATCTCTGCTTTCTGCTTGCTTTCATCCATCTATTCAATCAGTTTTTTATGGATTTTTTTAATGCAAAAGAGTACCGATCATGCAGTCATTCTAGAGGTTGACACATAGCATGTGGAGGTAAAAGAACAGGGGCTTGTTATGTTGCATGCATATGAAGATGAATTATAATTTCCGTTGTTATTTTTTAGTATGTGATCATTTTACTTATATCCTTCAAAACATCAAAATACTGAGCTGGGTTTCTTGGGATCCTTTGTTCTTTTCAAGTCCACAATTATTTTACTGTCTCCTTCAAAACACTGGAATATTGAGTTGGGCTTCCCAGGGTAAGGGTTGTGATGGGCATGCACCCCGCACAAGCTAATATTTTAATGAATTGGCAATATTTTAGTGATTTTATCCTAACCAATTTTTTTTTTTGAAATTCCTTCTGCCCTTCTCATCATCTCATCACATACCAATTTTCAAAAGCAAATGTGCAACATAACTGTACTTCAGTAGGAAAAAGGAAGAATGGGAGAGAAAAAAGAAAAGAAAAAGGAAAGGAAGAAAGAAGAAACAAACATGAGAACAACAGAGAATCAGGTGGCCAGTTTGATGATAATTTTTAGTTTTTAACACTGGACATGAGTGAGAAACTTCTCCAGAATTTAGGCTGGAAATCTATGTTAAGGTTGTGAGTTAATGAGCATGTTGGATTAATAGAGGCATAAGCTTTGAGAAATCTACAAGAAAACTACTTGGGGGACCCAACATTCCAACTCCAGTTTGTTTAGGATTTAACACAAGAATATTAGCGCAGAAGGTCAGTCTCTTTGGAAACTTATCTTTGACCATGACTTAGGAAAAAGAGAAGTGATATGTATACATTTGAATATTTATATAAAACTTTTCTAATAATGCTTATCACATCTAAATTGCACTTCTAGAAAATTGCTTTTAGAGAAGCAATTTTGAACACCCAGTAGCAATGCCAAACAGGCATAAAGTCACTGAAGTTATTGATGCGTACTAGAGATTTCATGTGCATCTGACTTCATTTTTTTTATGTTTAGGGAAAATATATATTTTCCTGTTTTCTGTCATATTGCTAATATTGATTTCTATAGATCAAATGATGCAAACATTAAACATCCTTCAAAATAGATTCACAGTAAGCTCAAGGCAGCCTGATTACGAATTATTTATCAAGCCCAATAGACATGTCGCCTTTGTTTTTAGGCTTGTGCTAGTTGTATGGTTCTATGCAACATATAAGCTTGAAAGAGTTCATACTTCTGATGGTTGGCACATAGAGTCATGGGGCTCATCCAGTGCTCTTACCTGTGCGCATTCATTTTATCTAAGAAGGTTGGGTTTAGTGTCTCAGGATGTATTGAGTTCATTCAGTGCCCTTGTTTATATCCTTTTTGCTATGTACACAGTTTGGGAAGTTTATGCACCTTTAAAAATTTGTGCAAGCCTATTGGTCGGAAGTAAGGCGAGAAAAGCCAGTGAAGGGGGCGCTGGGCATCTGCCATTCTGTTTTTTCCTCCATTGCTGTGTCCAAAACTTCTGGCCATGTAAAATATTGTTGCTGACAAAAAAATGTTGAAAAAAATTTAGGGTATTATTGGTAATAAGGAAAAGGGTCTACCCTCTTTTTATTGATGTGATACATATCTGCCCCAACAATCATATTTTTTCTTCATTATTATCTATATTTTTAATGATCATCCTCCATCTTTTCATCGAACAAGCATATCTGTTTTATCTTTATTTGTTTATTTTCAATCATTCCCCACCATTGCATCACATCTTCTCTTCCTCTCTTTTTCCAAATTTTAGTTTTTCTTCTCTTCTGCTGATTCCCAAGTAGACTGACAAAATGAGCTTGACCATTGTCTTATGGCCATAGCTTCTTCAATTTTGAATAGTCTTACAAAATAGCTATAAGTCATATGCCTGGACCTCTGCAGTCATCTAGGCCTTTCTTCCTCACATGCACAAGTGTGTATGGACACAAAAAAATAACACAAGAGAAAGCAAAACAGTCCATCTATGTTTGGCTAGTTCCCGCCATCCCTCCATTCCATTTCCCTCTGAGATTGGAACATATTTCTTTGGGTGTAACTCCAGCATCTTTGAAGTTAAAGGTCCATTTCAAAGTATTGAAACTCCACTTAATCACTCCCTCCTCTCTGTTTGTTGAATTTCACATTTCCATTAGGTTAATTGGGAAGTGTTAGAGAACATTACAACTAAAATCATATATCCATTTACTGTATCTTTGAGTTCATGGACTTAAAAAAGTTTCTTTTTGCTCCATTATTTGATAGAAAACTTTCTTTTCACGATGGAGACATTTAATATCTTTTGATGGATGAAGCACTTCAACTATTTACTAAAAAATATTTTTAGTTGTTTTTGGATAGAAAAGTGGTTTTTGTAGCCCTAGGAATGGAAGATTATGATGTCGTCATGATGTAAGCCATCAAGTGAAGATGGACAAAATATATTTTGGTGGGAAAGATAGGATTGATGATGAAAACATATAGGTTATAATAGGGAAAAATAGGTTTTTAAGGGTAGGTTGATGTCATACTAAGCAGAGGAGGAAGATTTTAGAATCCTTCTATGCAAACACACCCTTAGTAACTAAATGGTTCTTTGGTCTGTCCACAGCACTAGAATACTTGCTATCTTTGAGTGGCGTCAAAAATGTTAATATTCTACACAATTTCTTTGGATTCTAGCTTTGTTTTAGTTGATTGATTCTTTGACACATCCTTCGGTAAGTATTGTGATACTATTTGATTTAGTTGGTGAGGGAAGCAAGTTCGATATATAGAGAGGCTTCTCTGACATGTCCTTGAATAAATATTCTGCTACTATTTGATTTGGAAGAGAGTAAACAAATTCCGAAGCGCACCCTCAAGCCGAAACATGGGCTACACATGCAAACACTCCCCCTCCAATTGAAATTGACCATCCCATATCCCAACACTTACCCTCAAGGGAGGTAGGGAGGACAAATTCCAGCCCACACAAGCTGAAACATGTGCGATGCATGCAACCACTCCTCAAGTTGAAACTGACCATCACATATTGCAACACCTACCCTCAAGTTGAAACACGGTCAGCACTACCCTTCAAGTTGAAGCTAACCATCATAGATTGCAAAATCATAACCCTCATGCTAAAACATGGTTCTTACATGTGCACACAGTCCAACACTCTCCCCTTAAGTTGAAATACATGTGCATAGCTTACACTCCATGGCTGCTGGCTCCAACTACTTTGATCATGGTGACCAATTGCTGGTGCCTACAATGGTACATATTTGGCTACTCTCTCACTATTGAAGTATGTGTTCTCCTCTCTCTCTCTCTCTCTCTCTCTCTCTCTCTCTCTCTTTTCTCTCAGCTTAGACCTTTACTTGAGTCTTCATTCCTCCCACCCCCCCAATATGGTCCTTTGTTGGCCTTTTTTTCTTTTCCTCCTTAAATAGGAGCACTCTCTCCCTCAGCCTAGACCTTTATTTGAGTCCCCCACCCCCCTCCATATGGTCCTTTGTTGGCCTTTTTTTCCTCCTTAAAAAGTTGCTCCTTTATGTTGAGAGGTTAACAGCTTATGTAACAAATTCTCAATCCACTGTATGCTCTTTATGGAGCATGCAGCTGTTGGGCCCAGGGTGTTTACTTTAAAGAGCTAGCCTCTTGCTATTTTCCTTGTTGGAAAGTCCTGCAGCTGACTTGCTGTTACTCGGTAGTCTCATGGTTTTGCAAGCTTCCAGACCGCAAGTCTTGACAACCTATGGGTAGGCCACATGTAGAATACTTTCGGATCCTTTGCTTTCCTTAATAACTGTTGCTGATGGTTTGAGTGCGAATCAATTGTTAGGACCATCATGCTTAGGTCAAATTTTGGCTGTGCAAACTATCATGGTGCAGATTCCTGGGTGTCTCCACCAACTTTTCTTTGGCATGGCATTTGGGTTCCACGGGGAAGATGACAGCTGATATTCTAAAGCTCATGATATATGATGATATGGTTCATTCTGTTTTGGGGTAGCCTCCACTGCAGAAAGGACAATGTTGAATTGGTTAGCTTGTGATGGGCAGCACTTTGAATTTTCATTCTTACAGCTTCCAAGCTGAGGTTTAGGATGACACGAGGTTTTTTGTCTTCGCCGCTGGTATCCTTGTAGCAATGCATTTACTAGTGTTCTCTGAAGTCATGGAAATTTTGAGGGTGAAAATTTATTTGATACGAGGGCTGTAGCATCTGGAGTGCAACAGGATTGCGTTTGCTTGGACTGTGAAAAGTGAAAACCAAGTGATTTTGTTGCAATGGATGGGAGCAGGGCCCCAGAACCGATATTTTTTAACCCAATTTAGTAGCAAGTTTCATATCCAAAATCTTAATTACTTCACACATGAGTTGTTCATTTGATGTCTGCCTGCTGGCTGTTAGGGTTGCACCACTAACTAAGCCTTATGATTTTTGGATGATCCATATCTGGTGGGTTTTTTCGCTTAATGATGGTTGAATTTGGCAATGTGAATGCCCTCGCCTTTTCTAAGGATCATCTTACCGCAAAATTTAAGAATTAACAAGTGGGATTTGTGGGAATTTTTACGGTGGGTATCGAAGCGCTTGCCTACCAATCTCTAGTAGCATCAGCCGGCAAGAGCCTCTGCAGCCCATTCTGCATCATTTCATTTTGCGGGGGTTTTGGTAATTTAGATCTGATGGTAATGACATGGCAAATTAACACTTTTTTATCTTATTATTTTAATATACGCATAATGGAAACTTACAAGGCTAAATAGCAAAATAAAAAGATGGCTGTGTTAATTTATAATATTGTCAACTTAGAGCGTCTATCTTGCCAAAACTCCCTCCTAAATGTGGGTTATCATCGACTGGTGAGGGTCTTGGGCTGTGGGACAAATCAAACGGTAATACTGTCCGTACATTAATGGTGATATATCATCGACGATCTCTAGGTCAATGTCTGAGCTTGTTGTCCTAGTGAACGTAGATATGTCGATGTCAAAAGTTATTGGGATTATGTTCGTCTGAGCTTCAAGCTGCCCAATCAGCGTAGCCCTCTAGGCGCAATGAGCTCAGGTTTTCCATTTGGCCGTGGCTGTGGAAGATGGTACATTTTAGGTGCTTTCGTAGCTGCACAAAGTTCCATGAGGGCAGGTTTATTTGATGCAATCTAGGGGTGGGTGTAACTCTGGTTAGGCTCAATCCAAGCCTGACCGACTGATCTTGATTTTGTTCAGGGTTGAATTGGAATTTTTAAAATTGGGGTTGAAAAAAATCTAAGGTTTAGCCTGACCCGATCTTAAAACAGGACACTTTTGTTTAAATTTTCACAATTCAAGCAGATTTGCGAAATTAAAATTCAAAAAATAGTATGCTAAAAGTCCTAAAAGGCCATTTATAAATTTATGAATGAGTTGAAAAAGTGATGATCCAATTGCTCTCAGTAGCATATGCATTAATTCAGATATAAATCCAAATATTTATATCACTGATTACATCATTTTAACTAAAATTAGCTCACATATTTATAAACTAATAAAAAAAATTGAAATTATCAAAAGAGTGAACTGGAAGCATGGTCCGTTAGTTGATTAAAAACAACCCTAATTGTTAATTCAAATATAACCCAAAATAGGTGTTAAAGATGGATTGCAGTTTTATAAAAGTATGTAGTTGAATAGATGTCGATGTAAACCACGTCAGTTTACGCCCCACATAAAATCTCCCCAAGAAAAGCGTGAAAAGGAGTTACTTTGGTCTCCAATCATCGACAGGATATAATTGTTTTAATTGCTTAGCCGTCATGGGTCCAACGATCATTGAAGCATGGCACCACACCATTGCCTCGTGCTTGCCCAGTTCTAAAATAATGCAAGTTCAAAAAAAAAAAGGGTTGGTTGCCCACTGCTGACTCAACCTTTCAGAAACTAACAATCACCCGGGTATCGTATTCGTTGCCACCACCATTGCTTTTCCAGAAAAAAAGGGGGGAAATTCCAAATGAATAAATCTCATGGTGTCTTCAAAGCTTAGGAAAAGGCCTCAAGCATCACAGCCAAAAGCGGCAATAAAACCACACACCACCTAAAATATAAGCCTAGACTCCGTGATAGTTTACCTTCACTGCACCGAAGGTGGAGACTCTGAGAATTCCATCCACATTTTGCACCAATCAGTTGGCAATAACCAACGCATGCAAACATTATAATCACCTCCAATCAAAATGGATGGTTCAACTAAAACGTTTAAATATCCTTCCTTATCGCAAGGAGGTTTTTGATACTTCGAATTGTACCGTACCACTGATGTCAACCATCAATGACTTTGGACGGTGTGGATTTACCATACAGTTAAACTATGTCAGCAGACGATGAAATGCTATTAGTCTCAAAATCGGTGGCAAACCCACATTGGGAATCTGGATGATTAATGTTTCCGACATCTACGTTTGGAAAACGACCACTTTACTTAGGGCCAAAGAAAACGCAGAAGCCAAGGCTGCGTCCCTGGACTGGGCCCGGAAGAAGGCCAACGGGCCAAGGGGACCCCCAAAGCCTCCGAGCGGATCCGTTTAAGTCTCACACTACATCTCAGCCGTTCGTCAAGCTGTCGCATGGTTTGTTATCTACTGAGAATTTCCACATTGACCGATCTGGACCGTTGGTTGGGTGGCTTCGCATTGTAATAGATAATTTTTAGTTTTACATGAATCCTCATGGCATGTACGGTCCATCTGATTGTTTGTTTAGATCTGGCACATTTATTTCATGTACAATTGTTTTTCGAATTCTGGGTTTCGAGCACCTGATGAACGGCTGAGATCTCTTTCAAAACGTACTCGTGCAGTGGGATTGCCATGACCTACGTAAACTCCCCCGATTTTGGTCACGTTTAGCTTAGCGGCGAAGGGTGCGTTTGGTCTTTCCCCGTTAAGGTCAGACACATGAATTGCTGATCCAAACTGTTCATGTAATTGAATTGCATCATCATCGGAAACCAACCATCTGGAGAAAAAATGATATCTACCGTCCATCCACAAGGCGAGAAATGAAATGAACGGTTCAGATTAGTTAATGTAGAGATGTCATTCAGTTCCTGGGGCCACGTTCTTGGGCACGAAGTATTAGGCTGCGTAATGTACTTACCTTGAGATTAACATGCCAACGGTGAAGAGGCTGTTGCAGGTCGGCCACGAAACGTAAGAGTCGGTTCCGCATACATGCGAAGTTACAAGTTTGCTCTAGACGTTCCACGACGATCCCGTGCCAGCGAGGAAGTTTATCTACTTCAATGACGAATATACCCTTCCCACCGCAACAGCTCCTCAAGTCATATTCCGTGCGCGTAATCCACGTAAATTTAGAGTTATCGACCCAATCCTGACCATTCATAATCTTTATATTTTGTATATTAAGGAAATAAAAAAATAACTCATGTATTTGGCTGTAGCGTGGGGTGGCGGCTACATGCAGCAAGGGTGCTACGATCCAACCCCACAAGCGATGCATCAGTCAAAACTTTTTGAATTTACGAGGGTGTTTTGGTCATTATGGATAATTAAAGTCTGTGGTACGGATGTATTTTTAAATTGTATCAGGGGCGTTTTGGTAATCGCTGGCACGCCGCCCATGCCAGAGCTATAAATGGTCGCTGGCGTGCGTCTTCATGCTCTTGAGAAGGATTCAAAAAATCCGGACGTTGATTCTCTTTCCTCGAGATTATCCTCCTCCGGGTCTTTTATTATCTTCTCTTCCTTGCTGTTTTTCTTTTTTCTTCTGTATAAAGGAGAAAAGAAGACATCTTGTTTTGCTTTGCTCCTTTTATTTTGTAAGTAGATTCTAATACAATGAAGCATAAATCTCGAGAGGATTGTGGTTCCATAATCATTGATAGGAACAGAAATGAATGGGGTCTGTCGTTAACGACGAGGAAAAGGACCAGCAAGGCTCCATCCCGGGAAAAATCGTTGATTTCAGGCCGGAATTGTGCGAATTCTTGTGATTTCAATGGAGTCAGAGTCCAAAATTGTGATTTTGAATCTGGGTTCTGTTTTCGGCGAGCGTTGGTTCTGAACTACTTGAATTTCAAAAGGAGCAGCGCTCCTTCCAGATTCATGTTCTTCAAGAATGATTCGTGGCTTGATTTTTCGGAAGAGGTGTTTGGGTCTCTGAAGGAAGGTTTTGTCGCGGGCATGCCTGCTGTAGAGGTTTCTGTGGATGCATCTCCACATCTTTTCGATTTTTTTCGCATGTTGCAGATAGATTTCCGAACAGGCAGCCCAAATTCTATTGCTTGGATTGATGTAGATGGGCGGTGTTTTTTCCCCAAAGTGGTTGTCGATAGAGGAATCGAGGCTTCTTGTGAGGTACCCAACCATCCTAAACTGGAAATTGATATTCAGATCAATGGCGGTGATTTGGATTCTTTGGATAAATCGCTCAGAGGGAAGCAAGATCCACCTGATTCGGCGGAAGAATGTAGCGACGAGACTATATCGAACGGTCATCATTTGCCTGAAAGTAGTGAACAGATCCCTGCCAACGATTTGGAAAGAACCAAATGGCCTGATGTAGAGATATTGAAGGATGGAGACAGGGATTATCAGATTGTCAAGAATCTCTTCCTTGCTGGCATGAGGTCGTCTGCTCCAGATACCACTGTTACATCGATTTCTAAGTGTTTGCACAAAAGCCCACTTCAAAACGCCCGGTGGAGGGCCTTTAATAGCCAGATGGAGATAACCAAGACCACTCGCGGCGATGCTAATGTTAAGTTTGCTTGGCATGGAACCTCGGTACAAAGTGTTGCTAGCATCTTAACACATGGGTTTGGGCAGCCATACAAATTTCCCAATTCTGAAGCTCATGGTGTTGGCATATACCTTTCTCCGCAGAATTCTTCACACTCGAGGTATGCAAATACATGCTTGAATCTCTCATTTGAACTGAATTCAATTCATTCATCTATTACAGAATGATTTTTATGTCATGTATTATTTCGAGTCCTGATTACTCTTATGATGGAATCGTTATTCTGTATATTTTGATTTTATGTTTTTAGCTGGTTGTTGGTAGAAAGGACTTCATAGGACTATTTTCTCCCATTGATATATCTGGTTGTATATTTCATATTAATATGAATTTGAAACATAGGACTTTGATGCAGAAACTTTACAGGATTGGTGTTGTTTCTAAACTCGATTCTCAAGCAAGAAAATTGTGAAATCACTTGATCGAAAACACACAGTATCTACAGCCCAAAAGCCAGAGTTTTTTCGTTGGCTTAATTGTTTCACTGTGTTCAACAGTAACTTGACAAAAAATGGAGGATTCAACTGCTTTTTTTATTTCACAGGGAGAGAGTGGGAGGTGAATATGGAGAGGTTAAAAATGGATTCTAATACCATTCCCCCCAATTCCCCATGTTCAAAACATGAGCGATTAGGGAACTCATCAAGGGCGCACAGTTCCATGTCTAAGCCCAACGTTGCGGTTCTCTGAGTTGTTTGATTTTTATTCTTTGATTTGTCTTGTGTTCAGTGCTGTATTAACTGCGGCTGATGAGAATGGCGAGAGGCATGTTATATTATGCCGTGTCATTGTGGGGAATGTGGAGAAAGTGGAGCTTGGTAGTCAGCAGGTTTGCCCCAGCACTGAAGATGTTGATGTTGGCGTTGATGATCCTGTGAATCCAATGTGGTACATTGTTTGGACCACACGCATGAATAGATATATTCTTCCTGAATACATTGTCAGCTACAAGTCCTCACATCATTTACAAGGTAGTTATTTTTTCTGGTCCATGTAGAATGCTTCATGTATTGAAACTGTGCCTTTTTAGCTAGCCAGAAATAGCCGAGGTTCTGCATGCTATTCTGGTCCAGGGCATTCACACAGAGGAACCACGTCATGAATTATTCATGTGGCCAAAAATCTCCCCCAGTAGAACAGGCAGTGTGATTAAGGGCCTTTTCCCCATATACGGTATGTCCCCCGAGATGGATTTTCTAGATTGATGGAAATGGATTGCACCCTGTGTAGTTGTCCTGTACTTTGGTGGGATTTCCTATTCATTGCCTTCTTGCTACCTTCGCTATGATGTTCTGAAAATGTTCTCCTGTGGATTTGGTAGGCTTGGTAAGAAGGGCACCTACTGCAACAAGCTTATCATTCCAGAAGCTGTTCTCTGAGATGAGAGATTCTCTTTCTTCCTCTAAGCTTCAAGCACTCAACTACCAGTACGATCAATACAAGGTAATACTACCTGTCTCTCTATGTTTTCAAGTGTGCGCTGTTGAATTAAAAAGTACAAAGAGGTCTTCAATGAATAGAGAATTCCAAGAAATGAGAAAGTGACCCAACCGAAACTAAACAATCATTTTTAATGAATCATTCTCCAAGGTTGAGGTCAGATGGTTTGCAAGGAATTACTTGGTGAAGAAGAAATGGCCTAGTTGCCATGACCTTGACATTTGTATAGGGCCCAAATAGTTGGTAAAAAGGTATGGTGGTCACGGTTATGATGATGATTTGTAAAATGACGTAATAGCCATCAAAGTCAATAGGCATCCCGTCAAGTCCATGTTGGAGCTAAGATTTGTCTGTCTGTGATGTTGGGTTTTATTTTTCAATTAATGAGCCAGTTTATCCAAACACAGCTATAAGGCTATATATCATACATAAGGTTCAAGTTTTCTTCCATGGATTGATTGACTTATGCTGTTTACCGATGAGCTTTGATTTTTCAGGCTGAAAAGATGACCAAAGATGCTCTGATTAGAAAAATTCGATCAATCGCTGGGGATGGACTGGTTGTCGCCACTATTCAGAGGATTCGAGGACATTGATAAAGCGTACACAATACGTCTGAGGTTGTTGTGTTTGACGTTTCTTTTGGTGGTCTTTTGGAAATTGAGTAAAATGAAAAATGCAATGAAGTTTTGCCATACGTGTTTCAAGGTGAATCAGTCATGTGTACCAGAGCACCAGGCGCATCTGTGCATTCTCTCTGTCATTGTAATCTGTAATCAAAGAAACATCAAAGCAGTCTATGGTATAGAGAATTTTCTGCAGCAAATGTTGTTCCAAGGGAACTTGTTCCACCATCACCCCATTCTATTCTTATCTAGAATAAGATGCACTGCCTTCAATGGCGTACGTGTCTTTATTCTTATGGATATTGCAGCCTTTTCTGTGCCTCAGGGTATGTAGGTGAGATGTTATTACATGCCCCCCACAAGAAATTTTCCATCCATTTATTAGTTCAAGAAAGTTATGACTATTTAGTATACAAATATTCTCTGATTAAATCATTAAAGAACTCAGTGGCAATATTATCTGATTAAATCATTAAAAAACTCAATGGCAATATATAAACGAGCAAATTGGTAAAAAAAAATTTATTTATTCAATGTGATTGACCCCAGTTATCTATGATGCCCCTTTTAAAGTTTATTATTATTATTATTATTGGAACTAATAGGTGGATTTTAATAAGGATAATGGACGGAGAAGTCATCTCTATCCATTATCCTTGTCACCTTTTTTTTTTAAGTTTATTTAGATGAAAATAGAACTTTAAAAAAGGCATCTACTGTTACTTGATATAGCAAAACGAATATCAGCTTTTTATATTTTGCAATAAACACCATTACGGTGGGCGTAAACGCCATCCCATAAATGACAATTAAAAAATTGGGGGTCTTTACAACCTCAGAAACAAATCGCTATGACTCGCCGCCTCCATGAATTCTTGAGAAGTTTGTAAACTAAACGTTCCCCGAGAGTATTCATTTAAAATTTCATCATATCTTCCTTGAAACGTAGACTAAAATCAGATTTTCATCATCTAACAAAAACCCAGGAGCCCGCTCCAAAGTTCCAACCAAGAGTCATAGACAACAAGTATTTCCGTATACTAACAAGTTGGTGGACTAGTCTTCAAGCACAACAGCAGGGAAACTGCAGGCAGACCCCAAGTCCAAGGGCCTGTGTATTTTGGTCAACAGGACCACCCTATGAGTGAAAATGAACTAATTTTGATGAAAGATTGATTACAAAAGCTTGATATATATCCTGGTATGAACTTGGAGCTACACTTGATATTACATTAATAACACACTTCGGATGAGAAAGAACCTTGTCTGGCTGTTGATGATTATTACATTGGCCAAAAGAATATTGCTGCAGGGAGTCAGACCGGTTGTGGGTACCATGCTGAGATCTAAGTATGTGAAACTTTTCACATGTTCATTTGACATTTGGAGCAGAATCTGATAGCCTTTCATCTTCCAATAGTTTGTATGGATCAATGTATGGTGGCAGTCCTGAGGGAGCCTTGCTTGCATCATGGACAAAGCTTGGGCCGAAGTACTGCAAAACAGTTCGAGATCAGAGTAGCACATGACAGCAACGAATGCTGGCTTGACTAACTCTTATCACCTGGAGGACAAAAACTATCCACTAAGCATATAGTTTCAGCTTTCTGGAAAAGAATGCTTGCCAAAAATTTCCCCCAACAGTCCACTATCCACAAAGCATTATATAGTTTAAGCTTTCTGGTAAAGAATGCTCGCCAAAAATTTCCCCCAACGGTCCACTATGCAGAACCCACATACAAAATCCACACCATTCATCTAGCAGGTTTGGGCTGTGCCCTGGAAGGAAGAGGAAATCCAGCACCAATGTGCAAAATCCATGCCATTCATCTAGAAGGTTTTGGCTGTGCCCTAGAAGGAAGAGAAAATCCGTTCTTCCCCGCACCATTCCTCAAGATGGTTTTTGCAGTGGCCTAGAAGAAAGAGGAAATCCATACTCTTCATAAAGCTAATACAGGGACTGTCAATGGGTAAAGTCATGCAGGAGCCTGCAGTATCCACATGGGCAGTGATAAGGTGTCAGGTTCTATTGGGCTAGTGTACCATAATTGGGTACCAGATCCAGACACAATAA
>JAYJMB010005345.1:0-12068 GCA_036873735.1 Pouteria campechiana | reverse complement strand
CAAAAGATGAAGTATTAGGTGCAAAAGATGAAGTATTAGGAGAATAAAATATGACATTTTGCATTCTCATCACCTTCTACTGCTATTAGAATAACTTCCTCTCTTTCTTCTCTGACTGATTCAACTCTTTTTTTTCTTCTCTGACTCTTTTCCTTGCCTTTCTTGTTCTCTTAGTGACCACTTCTTTTGATGAGATGGATATCCCCATTCTTTTTAATGTCACCACATTGATCATGTCTGAGTACTTGAATTATTCTGGTACTTCATGTGATAGATTTACCTTAGCCTTTAGGAATATTTTGGTCATTGCCATTTCATATGATAGAGGGAGTCTCTTTGATGATTTTACCTGGTGAAGTTGTTCAGACATGAGTTTGGCTAGATTTACCCTCCTTTTGTATTTCAGTGCCCATAGAATCCTTGCATCCCTTTCTTAAATGTTATCCCTGCTTCCAATTTTGGGATATACATTGTTGCTTAGGACATTATGTGCAAGTCTCAGATTTACATGTAGATTCTTAGGGTTGAGACTTTTTACATCATCCTCAATAGTTGTCTTCGTTAGTTGTGAAAATAGCTCTTTTTTGGATGTTGGCCACTCAAATGTTTATGTCTTAATCATGAGAACATTTAAGCATTCTTTGATCTTTCAAGGGACATGTCTAATTCCTTATCCCCAGTCCAAGACTTCTTTGTCTTAGGATTATAGTTGTAAAGAAGTATTTTCACCATTTTCAAGTAGCATTTATCTTTGCAACACATGAACTTGTTCCACCCTTGGAAGCTTATCCAATCACATACTTCTAGCTTTTTTTCTTTAAAGAAATCAAAATCAATGGCCTTCCCTTTCAGTACCTTTCTTTTGTTATACTTTCTCATAAACTCATGATAGCTTTGTTTATCATTTCTAAATATTACCTCAAGAAGTTGGTTTCTATGAACTCTTAGTGTGTGAGGTGGTTGCATCTCTTTTGATTCTTATCTGTCTCTTCTTCTACCAAATGTAGAGACTAAAGTTATCTCTACATTCCATGCATTCACCATCTTCTTTTGGTTGGGATTTTAGGATTTTGATGTAGAAGAAGTTGGGGGTTTTTGGTAGCAAGATGAGTGGAAAAAATGGCGCCAAGAAGAAGAAAAGTAGAGAAGACAACTGTGGGAATTTGAATCACCTTCTTCTGCAAAGGGAATTTTGTCGCAAACAGTGAGTGCAGGAAGTGGGTTTGAGATAGAGTTAAATAGAAGATTTGTTGAGTATATCCTCGGGAGTTTCAGACGAATTTAGAGGCATCAGACAATCTGACAGACAAAGTGATGACTTCGTCTGTTGGCAAATATGAGAGGATGAGATTTTTTAGTTTGTTTTTGATTCAAAATGTGCATGATTGTCTGAGATCATGATAATGATTTAATTATTAATGGAAGACACTGGTTTGATGATACACATAAGCAAACTATATTTTTAATGTAATGTGTATGGCATTCAAAATGATATGCTATTAATTAAGTAACATTTAAATATCAATTCCTTGAGAGTTTAGATCAGATATGACCTTATTTTTTTAAACTAATAATGTACTTGAAAATTGCTTACTTGATTATCTTCCAGCTTTTCTTGATTCTTCTTAAATGCTTCTTTTTGCCGCTTTTGTTTTTATTGCTCCTGCATAGAGTTAATTTCCTGGATCCTTTGCACTCTGCTAGCTTTGTCACAAATAATTTCTCATGCATTTTTATCAAGGTTATACATGGATATTGTAATCAAGTTTCATAAGATGTAGAAGTTTCAAATTTTTTAGAGTCTATAATAGAATGATTATTCATAAAGGTTTGCAACTAACTTGTCCTTGAGTAGGAATGTTGTGGAATGATTTGGCCATGGGAATCTCTTCACAAGTTAACCTCTGGTATTTAAGGTTCACTTGTGAAGCCTGCTCTGATACTACTTGTTAGTCCCATAAAGATGAATAGCTCAAGAGGGGAGGGGTGAATTGAGCATATAAAAATTATAGACAAATAAAACTTGATGAGCTAAGAGGAAGTGGTGATATAGTATATATATAATTTCCATGCGTGATTGTATGACTGCTTCACTTCCAAGTCCAACGTCTCTTAGTTATTCCTTTGTCAAACAAGTTCTAGTGTGTGTGTGTGTGTATGTGATAACATGAGTGATAATATTATGCTTGATGATGTAATGAAGAATACAAAACAATTCCACAAGCAACTAATGAGAACAATGGAGTGCAAGAAAGATAGAGTAAGCAAGCAAGCACGCACACAGATAACACGATTTTTATAGTAGTTCGGGAACCCCGTCCCTACATCCATTCCTCCAAGGGCAATAACTCATCGTGCCTTGGGTTCCACTATACCCTGTAGAATGGAAGTACACTAGTGTCCCTAACACTCTTCTAGATTCCAGCTCTAGGGGACATGAACAAGTGTCCCGGACACTTCTTTTGAATTCAAACTCGAGGGGGCATAAGCGAGTGTCCCTAGCACTCTCCTAGTTTTATGAGTTTACCAAAAAACTCACTGGCTTCAAAGATCACTAGCAAGCTTGTTGGTTTTCTTAATCTCACTAACAACTCATTACAACATGGTTTTCATGAGCTCACCATAAACTCACATAGCTGATTTGATAACACTCTTTTTGTATATTACATTGCCTCTTTTCTTAGGTTGATTTGTACAAAGATTAAGCTCTTAAATAAAATGATATCTTGTTGAAGCTCATTAGATATCAATGCTCCAAGTATATGATTATGATAGAAATTTTAGGCTTATTGTCTATCAGTGCAATGGAGATTGATTATCTAGGAGGAAGCATACTCTAACTAAGAGAGAGATGTTATACGTTCATGCTATGTTTTTGTTTTTCTCTCAACTTCCTCAGCCTCCTTCATTGTTGCTGCACTTCCTTTATATTTCTTTAGAAACTTCTACTCATTAGAGGTAATTGGCTTTCTATTAATGTTAAAGACCGTTTTGATTTCTCCTATTGGAAAGTTGTCTTCTCTAGAAACTCACTTGTAGCTTGAAAGCCTGCAGCACCGACATTGAAGAAGGTGACTTTCCATTTTTTAGCAAACCCCAAATCAAGGCTTTCTTGGTAGACTAACTCATTTATTATTATGGAAAGACATTCATTAATCCAGAAGGGATGTAACTTCTGAAAGTTCCAATCTTTAATAGAATGTGTATTGCATTCTTTTGAATTTCTTTCCATCTTCAGTTAATCTAAGTTGTCCGGTCTGCTTTATAAAATTTGTTTTGAATGATATTTTGATCGAAGAGTGTAGTTAGTGATGTCTGGCATAGATGGCTTCTACTCTTCATGATATATCATATTTTATCTAAGTACTTTGTCACTTGAGTTTGTCTTTTATAAATAGTAGGCAAAGTGACTTTGAGTAGTTCCATATAATATACCACTTTGTCGATGCTAGAAATTATTGTATTAGTTCACTTCATCTTCTGGTTTGTCTGTTAAAAGAGACGGTTAAGTCATAGAGGCGCAGATGAATTTGCTCTTCTTCATTATTCTTGAGACGATGTTCTCTTGACAGATAAAGTTTTACTTCATTAAGTGAGGTGGCTTTATCTATTATAAATGACAGACGATCTTTGTAGCGCGGACAGAGCTTCTTCATAACAGACAAAGTATTCTTCACTAAATGAAGTCTTTTCATTAGCCAAAGTGTCTTTGTCTATTATAAGTAATAGCTGATACTTCTTATCAGACAAGGCTTCTTCCCTAATAGATAAAACATACTTTGTCTGTTGTTTATCTATTGAGATCAGTAGATGAATTCGTAGCTTGTGTACAATGTCTTCCAAATGGTTTGTCTAATGGCTTATCTATCATAAGTGACAGACAAAGTTATGGCATGTAGATGAATTCTCCTTCTAGTTGCTCATATAATAGTTGTTTTTTAAGTAACAGATGACTCGTTGAGACATGGATTACTTGCTTTTTTAAATATTGTTTGATATCTTTGTCTGTTGCTAGTGACAGACGACTCTTTGTAGATGAAGGTGGCAGACAAAATTTTCCTCTTTAGTTATTGTGCCACTTCTTCTTTATCTTCCATATTTTCTACAAAGATTGTAGACATGTTCCTTGGTCTCTTTAGTTTTTAGATGAACTTTATGTGATTGACAAATGCTTGAGTAATTTTGTCTTAATTTTGGCTTCTTCATTTGCCTGTTTTCTACTCCATTTTGTCTCTGCTTCTGCAAACTGAATTCATCTTTGTGTTGGGGATAAGTGTTGATTATAAGGAACTTTTCTGACTTGTCCGTGGAACGATTTGCCTGAATCTTCTTGAGGCATGTGCTATTTGACGCTGTCATCATCTGTAGATAAATTGCTTGGTCACTCATCGAGGCTTTGAGTTTCATGACTTCAGTTTTACTTGATGGATTCTTTTGAAAGTTTTAGTGCTATTTTTTTTAATTATTCTTGTCTTCTTTCGGTTAATGGATTAAGCTTGCTGATCCATTCACTATGTGCGCTGTCTACTATATTCAAATTGTTTCTCGGTATGTATAGACCTGTTTCTGTAATACTTGTGAACACAATTGCTAGTATTATACATGTTCAATCATATATTGTTGCTCATCATCAAAACTTGGTTGTTTGCCATATGCACTTATTTATTTTAATAATAAGCACCACCATGCTTCACTGCACTACTTTGTTCCCAACAAGTATATATCATCTCCAAGTCATCATTGTGCTATCATATCACTATCATCTTCTTTTTATATCAATTTCATCTATAGAATACTATATCCATTCATATGAATAACATTTTTTTCCTAATTACCTCCTGTCCCTTACTCACACCTTCAATGTACGATTGACATGTCTCTATGTTCTTCCATATTTCTCATAAATTCATAAACTTATATCGGCATGTCATTTTCTATTTCTTCCAAAAATTGTTACCATCATGATTCTAGGCTCATCACTCTTGGTATTAGATAACCATTTGGCTCTCATACCATTCTGTCATGCCCCGCACACCCACCCTATGCATTTCACCATTAACCCACAATTTTTCCATTTCTAAGGGGAACTTCTGCCAAAATTTGGGCAAAGTCTCCCGTGACATATGAGACCTAAACCTAGTATACATTTACCATATCAAACCATAACTTCAATTATCATTAAAATAATAAAATTAACCATACAAAACTAACACCCACACCTTCAATTGCTTACTTAAGATCGAAACCTATCATGATGGCAATGTACCTTACTAAGATCATACAAATATATTTACAATTACATCATCATATAGAAACTATTATGACATGCCAATATATCTCTTTTGCACATCAATTGAAATTATTTAATTACACTTATACAATTACACAATGGGATTATAATCCAAATTTATCATATCATAGTATCACCAAAAGAACATCTTCAAATCTTGCTCATAAGCCCCAATCCACAGTTGGGATTCTTTACCTGACCTGTTAGATAAAAGTTTAAATAAGAAGGTATGAGCTCGGGCAACTCAGTAACTAGGCATGTTAAAATAACAATTAAATAAATAATAAATAAAGTATCATGCTCAGTGCCAAAACATGTGTCAGTCACTCTCAATATTATCCTCAACCAAGTAAGCATTCTCTTAGTATATCAATTATCAATTTACAAATAGATCAAAGGGATGTTCTCTATCCCTTGTAATAGACATCTATACCATAAACTACACCAATTATTCCAATCCAAGGGATATCCACTATCCCTAACAAGCCAAATATCATCAATCTTAAACAAACATGGGATAATCTCTATCCTAATTTCCCCCACTTTCACTAGAAATGACCAATGGTAACCATCCTTATTCAATATAAACTATTACATAATATATCACATAATCAAACATGTTTATAGCCAATTAATGGCATATTGATCCCTAACAATACATACAAGCCTGAATGCCAACAAATGGGATAATCAATGTTCCCATTCATTATACATTTACTCAATAGAAAGCCTACTTACTTGCGTGAAGGCATGAAGGACCACAGTGTAATGCTTCCATTTCTATAGCTTTAGCTTTTATTCCATATCCAATTGGTCCTATACATAACACACGGTCACAATTTAAGCCATACAAAATGCCAATATATCAGTAGTTCATTATACACTCTTTATACATCTCCACCACTCATTTTAGTCGAGATTCAACACCTATTCTCATTTAAGATTCCAAGTTTTCATCAAACCCATTATTTTAAGGCTCTCATAATTAACCATATCAAATCTAGAATTCTTAATCCTTATATCATTTATCAATTAAGTATACCCTAAAAGAGACTCTTCTCTCAACCAAATTCATTAAGATCTCCGAGTTGCAATCTAATCGCTATATTATTGTGGCGTTTCATCAAACATGCTGAAATCACCATTTAATTTATGATTTCTCCACTAAGCATCTAAATTCAACTCATCTCCAATAAGATACAGTAATACTTAATAATGAAATAAAGAGTTAATCTCTAGAACAGGCTAATTAAACTCTAAACTTCATTAAACTGTTGGAACCATACATACTTCACATCATTCATCATTTATCGTTCAATTATGGTACCATACACTTCATGCTTACCCATTTAATTAGATGTTCTCATGTCTAAATTACCCCAAAAATTGCACTAGCCAACACTAACTCATTTTACCCATGATTTTCATAGCTATTCTAACATTTTCCCTAATTTTTCCCAAATGTGACTATTCATGAATTCCTACCAAAGCATAAATCATGAATCTTCATGCTCAATTAAGTTCTGAAATACCATAATTACTTAATTGATCATTATTTTCTCATAAATTTCATATGATTCTTACCATTTTCTCCTCAAAATCTCCTATTCATGAGTTCGCATAAACCCTAGCTAGCCAAATCCAGGAATTAAATGGGGAAAAAGTGACTTACCACCAAAGATGAGTGTAATCTTCACTCCAAAATGAAAATCAATCTCAATTCTTCAAGAATCTCCCATGAATTGCAATAAAACAACTTTTCCCCTCCTTTGCCACCGTCCAAATAGAAGGAAATGGGTTTTTAGGAGTGTAGGTGATGGATTAGACACTTAAACCAAGCTTCTCCTCATACAAATGGCAAGAACCTTAGGCTTAGAGGGATGGGTTTTAGGGCTAGGGCATGGGGGAAGAAAGGGAAATGAAAGCAGACAAAAATGAAATAGAATGGCTAAGAAAAATTGATCCCCAATTTTTATCTCATGATCTAGCATCGTGGCCTCCAATTCTGGTGCCCGATTATGCTGCTTGCATTTTGACTTCGCAAAATGGCACCGTGACGCCAAATTTGGGTGTCGCGGCCCAGAATGTAGTGCTCCTAATTTTTAATATATTTCCTTTTTTATTTCACTAATTTTTTGACATTTTTATCCACCATTTTCCACATTAAATATAATCAATAAAACCCTTCATTATTTCCTTTAAATTAATATATAAAAATACATACACATAATGGAGTTAATATTATTCAAATCAGCAAAACAATTTCTTCCCAAGTTCATAAAATTTTCTTTTCCACTTTGATTCTTTGACGCCTCATAACTTTTTGGCTCTGATCTTTTCATAGATTCTAACCTTAAAAGACATATTTAGTCCTCTTATCAAAATACACTATAAATGGCTCTTATCAAAATATAACATTATTTACAATTTCACAATTTCACAATTCATTCGCATACATGATGAAACAAAGAAATTTTTCCACAATTTCAACACATAATTCTCAAAATTAACACCCGATGTTACAAGATGTACACAAAATAAGCTCAAATATAAGGAATAAGTAATAACTTTACAATGCCTCAAACTTCTCTTCTGATGGATTTGGTATAGCTTTGAACTCGTTTATTGTTGGAGCACCTTAGAGTGAAAGCACTTGGAGACTTGATTGGGTTTCTTATGATTGATTCACTTATAGTACTAAAAATAGGCATCTTCTTCTTCTTAGATGGAACTTCTATTTATAAGTTCCATAGGAGCTTTTGAGTATTTGGAAGATGACTATTTAAAATCTAGTTGTTTTAAAACTTCACATCAATTTCCAATAGTTATGGTTATAGACCTCTGTAAACCTAACCTCTCCTATCTCAAAGAACTCTATAGATGATTGTAGACTTGAAGAACTTTGTTAGTTTCCTCTGTCCACACCTCTGTGGAATATGGTTATTCTAGAGATATCTACAAACCTTTATATGTCTCCTTTATGGACAAAAGTTCTCCCCTGTTGATGTGACTTCGGAACCCCTAATAAGGCAGTAGTGCTATAGACCTCTATAGCCTTTGGCTCTCCTCTGTAGATGTCCTTTATCTATGTGAAGCATGAAAATGTTGTTCCAGTGGCCCCAATAGACCTATGTAGCCCAACTCATCTCTTCTGTAAGTCTCTTCTATCACTCAAAATCTTACCAAAACTTTATTAGCTTAAGTTCAAATCATGAACAAGTTTTATTGTTATCAAAACTACATACCTAAACTCAACATTCTCCCCTTTTTGATTATGATAAAACTTGATGACTTGTGATAATAAAAATATCTGGTAAGAACTAAGTAAGCTCCCCCTATTTATTTTATTCAATGAGCCTTTGGGAGTTTGTTTCATTTATGCTTATATGCTAAGATAGTCCACATTTTATATTAATTTCATATTCTACAAAAAAATTTAAAAAGTTTAGTTCTCGCCCTCTTGATATTATTTTCCTCAAATTGGAAACAAATCATAACATTCTCCCCCTTTTTTCATAATCTAAAAGGTCTAGGAGGTGAGGGATTTAAAATTTTAACTTTTGAAATGAGATTCTGAACTTTTGCTCTCCTTTAAATGCATATTTTAAAAACTTTATTTTTTCATAGTCAAACCAAAGTTATCTAGCTTATATATTTTTCATTATGATCTAAGCAATAGACGATTAACTTTAGAGCTTTTCCTTCATACACATATACTAGATTGTTCTCTTATGAAAGATAAAGGAGTGAAGGCTAAAAATAAATGGAATATAAAGTTTAAGATTAGCAATATAATACCTTTGCTTACCTATCCTTTGGCTCACTCAAATTAAATGATATTTATTGTTCTTCCAGAGTTAAGAAGCTTGTTTCCATGCTTTAATTGGTAGTTACATAATGATATATTTCTTCTTTTTCTTTGTCGTCATCTTCCTCTTTTTTAGATTTACAATATTTTACTGAATTTATATCTCTCTTTTTCTTCATCTTCAAAATTTTTTTAATTTTTCTAGAGAGTATTGGGATTAGGTGTATGATTTTGATTACAACAAAACTTATCTTAGACTTGATCTATGCTAATGATGTATTTAGTTTAGGAAGTTTAAAATGTAGACAGATATGCTTGGAATGTATGTATATTATTGGATGACATTTATGCAAGCACATATATATATATATATCTTGTTATAAGTTTAAATGTTTTAGATAAAGGAGACATAAAGGAGACATCATCTTGATCCATATTACTTTCAACTTTGTTTGTCATTTCATAATGCCTTGGATCATATGTAAATATGAGCTTCAAAGATATACCTTTTTATATGCAAGAGAAAATTGTGCTTGAATGTGTTTTATCTTAGAAATATACAATGATGATTTGAAGTATGTATCCATGTCAACTTATGCAAATTTCATGTGGATAATCACTTTTAAATTTACAATAAAAATATAATGAAAAATATCAATTTAATAAAGTGCCAAAAGTGCAAAAATTTCTAAGTGCAAGATCATAGTTGCATGGTACAACTGCTTGCGCCTACCACCTGCCACATTTTTAGACTGTCTGAAGCAAGTTTAGACTGTATGAAGCAATGAACAGACAAATAGTCGAACCCAACCTCCTTTGCTTAGTTTGATTTTGATGATGACATAATTAACTAGCTAAGTTTTGATGATGAACAAAAATAACTTCACATAAGTGGATAACACATAAAAGATAATATTGGAGACAAGATCCACCAATAATCAAAGGAAGAAAACTAAATGCTTCAAGGACAAATGATCCAAAGATATAAGCCAAAATTCATGGCTAAGGACATGTCTAGCATCATTCATAAGCTTCAAAGTCACTTCAGACGCTACCAAAGTTAGTTACATAGATGCTTGAGGTTGAACAGAAGCACAACTTCAAAATATACCTTAGTAGGAAAGAAACTGAGCTTGAATGAAGTGAAGCTAAGTTCCAGAATGCAAAGCCAAGTTCGGATAAAGTAAAAGTATGAAGCCAAGATGCTGGAAGCTCAATGATGTTTCAAATGAACCCAACTCATTTCGAAATTAGTTTGCATCATGTCTCTCAGTTTGAAATAGGATTAGTCCTAAACTTCAGTCAAATGTGGATATAAGCCTCCCTCATTTTGGAATTATTATTTCGATTGTTACCAACTCATTTTAAGACAAAGCCAAAGTTCTTGCTTAGCCAAGCAATTCACGTCATACCAGTCAGTCCAAAAATTAATTACTTCAGACAAAGTGAAGTATTTTAGGTGAAACCAAGCCAAGATAGAGTAATCTCAATCAGTCTAAAGTTATTTAATACAGTTGGAATCACTTATCTTAGATATACCAAAGAAACACAAATGAAGATAGTTCATCTCAGACGCAAAGATCACAATGTAACGCCCCTCCTTCTTGGAGTGTTACTAGTGGTAAATTCAGAGAAAATTCTGACAGAGTCTCTCCTGATTTACCACCTTTATCCTGTATACAATATGCTAAATCACAATAATTATATAACAAATATGCAAATATAATATGACCACCTCCAGGCCCTACCATTTTCTACACAATTGATATAATTGCCGCCTCTAAAACACACATCGCCACAACACCCATAGACCAAGATTGGGGTTGATTAGGGTACACTATACCCTAGCTGTCAAATCATATACACTCACACCATAAAATGACATGTTGTAAAACTAAGTAATGATACATGTCTCATATACATTCAAAATTCATCCAACAATATACATCGTCATATATCCTAAAACGGAGTAAAGCCTCTACTAGTGTCACAGCTTAGCCCCATTGCGAGACCCAACACCCTGTTGGGCTCCATCCTCTGACCTGTCAGCTAAAATTTAAATAAAAAAGATGAGTCTGGGCAAACTCAGTAAGCAGGTAAGCAAAAAAATATGACTATAAATAATATAATAAACAACGGCAAATAGAGTAATAAACAAAGATGCAAATAGGCAAAACATGTCATGCCATATGCAGGATGTCATAGTTAGTTAGTGGCTAGGTTCATTAAGATTTTAATATGAACATCTCATTAATTATTTCATATGCATACTCATAATGATATCGTATGCATAGTTAATCAGCCAATATCGACTCGAATACTGATACGTCATATTGCCCTTTTGTATCTACCAATCTATGATTACCTCTTATACCCATATACGCCCCATCATCATCCACACACTCCTCCCTGAGAGGCACACAAACCAAAACACTGCCCTTTGACTCTTCAACGTGTCGGGTCCATCCTAGCACTCCCGGCTAGAAGTCTGCCAGGTTCACATAGCCACATTGCTGTATCCAGTGGCACCCTGCCCTCATCACCTTACAAGAGTACCAATTCTCCATAAACACGCCTACACAAGCTACTCAGGCCAATCATAGCAATTAGGCCACTAGGCCAATAGCAATATCCCGGCCGTGCCGGCTGCCCACATAACTGCCCACTGGCCAACCAGGCCACTCCTCGCCACATGGTGGACACAAGTTGGCCCCATGGCCATCATAAAATATATAAATGAGCCACACTCCCGAGGGCGTAGAATGCATATACATAATTTCTAAAATAAAATTCTTATTTACCTGTTATCAATATTTAATTAACCTAAAAATATTATTTTAGATTATAAATAATATGAGAAATGTTTGTTCCAAATTTCAGGTCAAAATAATGAAAATTGATCAATTTAAAATTAAAATATGAACATATAAAGAAAAAATGTTAGACGAGATTATGCATCTATTTTTAACA
>JAYJMB010005344.1:0-12068 GCA_036873735.1 Pouteria campechiana | reverse complement strand
GTTTATGGCAACCATCAAGTTTTTGGCGCCGTTGCCGGGGACTGATTGCGAACCATCTATATTTTGGCTCATCAGTCATCATCTCCCTGATTTCATGAGTTATTTATAGGGCAACTTGCCATTTATAGGGTCTAATTAGTGTTTAAATAGGTTTTAATTATTTAAATATCTAATCCAGTATTATCTTATTATCCAGTAATTATATGGGGCCCCCATTGCCATAGCATGGGTGGGACCCATGTGAGTACCATGTGGGGCCATGGTAGAGTGCCCTCCGGCACCAGAGAAATTACCAATGGGGGGGCCGCGTTTATAGTTTTGAGATCTAGCTTCACCTTTGGGGGTAGTTTAGGAATGTCAGCTTCATCATTTGAGGCATTCTGGGAATGCCATCTTCACCATTGGGGGTATCTTGGAAATGAGCACAGCTTCACCATTTGGGGCATTTTGGGAATACCAGCTTCACCATTAGGGGCATTCTTGGAAATAAGCTTAGCTTCACCATTTGAGGCCTTTTGGTAATGCTAGCATCACATTGGGGCATTCTTGGAAATGAGCTTAGCTTCACCATTTAGGGCATTTTGGGGTTTAAGTTTTACTTAGACTTTAATTGCATAATTAATGTAATTTCCATGTATGGAATATACATTATCACCTTAAAAAATGATGCATTTTTTCTTCTCACCAAACCTAATTTAATTGCATGCATGTCTAGGTAGGTACCATGGGATTAAATTCCAAATAATGCACTCTTTTGTATATTTGTGCAACTTGAAGTTCTATGGAATAGAATTTTGTCATTTTCCTTTATTATATTATGCCTTAACCATACTTTTCCATTTTGTGGTCAGCAAAGTCAATTTCATAATATGCAACGTACAAGCCTTCTCTTTAATTCACGTTACAGAATGGTCCCATGGTACATAATTTTCTAAGGCACTTTTACGATAGTAATTATTGAGTGGCTTCCAAAGTCTAATTAATGTGGACACATGTCAACATCGTTTGACTTTTCTTTTAGCAAAAAATGCTATCAACTCACTTGTTTCATGGAATCATTCACCGTAGCACTTAAGTCATCCACACTCACTTACCCCTAGTTACGGAAGGGCCCATTTAATTTTCCAGAAGCATGTCATGACTTGGCTATCGACCATTTAGACGACTTTTATTTTGTCCGTCTGCTTTACTGGATTGCATGATTTAATCACGTAGGTGCAACCTTCTTAACGTGACCATGGATGGGCCCTTGCAACCGATGTAACCTTTTATCCATTAGTTGTAGTTGTACATTTAGGAGGGTGCCAAAGAAATCCAGCGAATAAGCTGCATCCAACTGCGCAAGTAGGATGTTCTAATCAATCCATTAATCAGCTTGGTCGAGTTTGGGAAATGATGTGTGTCCACATAGGCAAGAGGACAATGTCAATAAAAAGCCTCTTTATTTGGATGGTTCAGAAGCAATTCTACTCCCATTTCAGCTACCAACATGCAAGTGGTGGACACGGTAGATGGGATCACCCATCAAATCGGTCTAGATGCACATCTTCCCATCGAGTCCCTTCTGGCGTCTCTTCTCCACATTCTCTTTGTTTATGTTTCTCTGTTTATTTCAATTTGCGCAAGTAAGAAATTTCTAATTATACGGGTAAGCAAGCTACATCTGCGCAAGTGGGCTATCTTGCCATGTTATCTCGTCATCTGCGTGGATAGGAGCTACTTCAGTTGCGCAGTTTGTAAAATGTCTCAGCTGCATGGGCAATAGTAATAACCATGCCCAACGATCAGCTTGATTGCACAGGTGGAGAATGTCATCTGTGTAGTTAAGAAATTTTGGTGGAGAACCCATTTGTATAGTTGCATTTTGGTGGAGAATCCCATTTGCACTATTTATAAAAGGTTCTAGTCGCACAGGTAAAGCCATTATCCACTGGATAAAAATCATCCAAACTCAAAATATGCTGGTTATTAGCCTGACAAGTCTGCCTACACAGTTTCATCAATTCCACCTTCTTAAGCAAGCTTTGTGTCCGATTCAATCTACGTCAGCAGTAGATGTTCAACTACATGGAGTCTGAAGTCATCCGTACTGCATGTGATCCCATGCCATCCCAGCCGTGTAGATGCTAAAGCAGGATGCGTTCTGCTATTTCAGCCTCATAAGTGAATTCTTGACAGTTCTAATTTTATCAAAAACCCAACCAAGCAATGAAGACTGATAAGCAACAAATAAATGTCTCCCATTTTGGTTTCATCTCCTTGAACCCATTTCTGAAAACCTATCTAAATAGTTGCTATAAAACTATCTAGTGAGCCTTCCATTTGGATTTCCTTGTCATGGGTTTTATCTAACCCAACAAATGCCCCATAAATATTAGCATGGGTAACTACATAGGCAAATGTAGGCATGGTGATATTTACTGATCATTTTCTAAACTTCGGAAATGCTTGAAATCGTAATTTTGTTGCTATTGAATCAACTACAGGAAAATTTAATGGTTCATTTCATTTCTTCATCAGTTTTCAGCTTTTTGATTTCCACACAAAAATTTAGAAAATGTGGTTGTTATTTCCTTATTTGGAAGACCCATTTGAAAGAACTTCCAGCATTTTTTTTTTTGTTTTGGTTTATGTATAGGCCAAATGCTACCATTTGTAGCTTTCCACATCTTTAAAAGGTCACCATCTTCTCCCATTTTTTCCAATAGAAACATGGTTTCAAAGCTTTAGCAAGCTTGCGGTTCATCAACTTGTTTGACAGGTTTTGATTAGAACTCAAATTATTCTCTGTTTAGAAGCAAAGTTACATTTTGTGAAGCTCGACACCTTCCATTAGCATTTTCTCAAAATAGAGGCCAATCTTTAACAAAGTTTATAAGGTTTTTGTAGTTCATCACCATACCCAACGGGTTCTATTTGAGAACTTTATTTCTAATTTCTTCTCCAATTCTATTGGGAGGAAAAGAAAATTCTCTATTTGTCACTTGCTCAACATTATTGCTAGGGGCTTGATGAACCCCAAAATTTGTTTTCCCTGAGCAAGTGGGTTCTACAATTGTTGCATCATGGTGTTGCCATGAAATGTATCCTCTTTTCTATATATTAAATGACTATGTGAAAAGAAATGTGATCAACAGCTATTTGTTGTCTCCATTGCTGGGCCATTTCTTTTCTTTTTTTCTCATTGCTTTTCCATTGTTGCTGGGGAAGATGGTAGTCTAGAATGAAGGGTTTCCTCACACGAGTTGGCCAAGATGGGAGCGCAACAGCTCATGTAAGTTGGCAAAAGTAGAGTCTGTGGCTCAAGGGGGCAGACAGAAGTGGAGCCCATGGCTTGAGTGGGCTGGCAGGAGCAAGCCAGTGGCGCACATCTAGTGTGTGGGCTCAGCAGAGCCAGGCCCAATGGTGCACATTTGGCACGTGGGCTCGGTGGGAATAGGGCCCAGATAACCTAGATGCGGGCCTCTAGTGGATTGCCCGGGCGCCTAGTTGGCTAGGGCAGAGTCCAAACGGGCTATCTTGTTGGGCAGTGGGTGACAGGCCAGGATGGGTACACCCTTTATATATATATATATATATATATATATATATATATGCCCTAAATTGATGATTTTCTTTGTGGGAGGCCTCAATATACATGATTTATGTTAAAAACGCCCCCCTAAAATTCATGATGTTTGTAGGAAAAATCCCAAAAATTCATAATTATGTTAAAAATTCCCCAAAAATTCATATTATGTTGGAAATTTTCAAAAATTCATAATTATGTTGAAAATTTCCCAAAAATTCATATTTATGTTGAAAAATTCTCAAAAATTCATGATTATATTGGAAAGAATTCCAAACTTTCATGGGTTTTTTTACATTCATCATTCTTATCTTGATCTCTTGCAGAATGCATGTTTTATTTCATTTTGCAAATACTTGCTAACTTGCTTCTTTAGAACTGCTCAATTGATTTATTTTATGGTTTCTTCGACATGTATGGATTCCAACAATAGAGTGGCCTCTTCGCTAGTTGCCATCTCTCTTGATTGTGTAGATTTTAAAGATTCTCCTATTAGGGTTGATGAGTCAAGCTATGTCCCTTGCAATATTGATTTAGGTTCTACAAGAGAGTACAATGTAAATGATCATTTAGAAAATGAAGCGACATTGGCATACTTCAAGGCTGACACTTCCATTCCAAATCCTCCCATCGCTAAAGCGATTCTTTCATCTAATGCTACCCTTGAGCAAGATGTAAGAGTATCAGAAGATGGATTAGAAGAAGGAGAGATCCTTGTTCCATCATAGTGCCAAAGGGAAGTTCTTGTTGCAGCCCAATGCCAATGAAAAATTCCTATTGCACCACAACGTCAAGAGGAAGTTCATGTTGCAGTGTAGTGCTAAGGGAGAATTCCTATTGCTCCACAATACCAAGAGGAAGTTCATGTTGCAGCCTAGTGGCAAGGGAGAATTCCTATTGTGCCACAATGCTTATTACAGTGAAAACAGAAGAAACGAAAGAAAGGTGGTGATCCTCACCTTCAAAATGCTATCCACTATTATCCGATTAAGGAGATAGATAAGGGTTTCTTTGTTTGGCTTAATGTAGAGATCTGGAATAAAAAACTTCCGTGTTTTAATAGTGACATCCCAAGCCATTCTCCAATACATCACGTCTCCATGATAGACATGAAGAGTCAAGATCATCCTTTCTCTCTCCACTCTCAACCTTGCTTTGTGCATGAAAAAATGTCAAGAGTGCTTACTTATCTGTCAATGCCTTTGTGCACTATGATGAGAAGGACCACTTTGATGGTTATTTATTGTCTCCCATTAAAGACATGCTGAATCCTCATGAATATTCAGTGGAGAACCCTCTCTAGAGCAAAACAATTCTTTTGGATTATAAATTTGTTTCTTGAGGTGAAACAGGCCGAGTTCAAGGGTAGTTTGCCGAAGAAAAACCTCTTTAAACCTTGGGCAGAGCATATAGCAGCAACACACAAAAGCATCCTCTGTCAGGTAGGCATTTATGATACAATTCTTTGCACTCATAGTTTGTTCCTTAGGCATATGGAGGCCCTGTGTGGATTCATTTAATTCTAGTCTCCGACAACCAATTCCTGTCATTTCCATTGTGGTAAGATGAGCATCACATTGTGGGATCTCAATGTCATTTGTGGGTTGCCTATTATCAGGGAGCCTTTTGACTTGTACCTCCCGTCGAATGAGGATTTTGGAGAAGGCAGCTTAGGCTACTATGTCTTGAATATAATGAGCAAGTTAAGACGGTCTGGCACTAAGCTTTCTTGGATAGGCTGGGCAAAGTTGTTTGAAAGGATTTCCAATCCCAATGCTCAAAGATGTAAGATGCTAGCATCTGATGATTAGGCCAAATGGAATATTAGGGCTAATAAGGCCTTTTTGAGTGGTATCACCCTAGAGGAGGAATTAGTCTTATTCTTAATACTGTGGCTTTCTGTAATTATCTGTCCTTCATCAACACATGATCATCGCATTAACCCTTTTGGCTCAATGTCATCTCTTCAACTTACACAAGGTAAAAGACTGTCCATGGCTCCTCATGTACTATGCAACATCTACCCCGGGCCGGACAATATGGTCTTACATTGCTCTTGACCAGTCATGTGCACCACTTACTTCTCAGTTCATTTCTTTATAGCTTTGTTAGGACTTTATTTTTCCTAGATTTATGGGGTTGAATCACCAACTTAATTGCCTGGTAAAGTTTGTTATTGGAGAAGTTCATGAATGTCACTTTTAGGAATATAAGATTTGATGAAGTGACTGATCAGCTAGTGAAGTTGCACAAGTCTTCCTAGGAGATGTTTTTGCTTGTTCCAGTCAACAATCCTTTAGGATTTGAGGTGAAAGGCACAGATGAAACCTTTGCCAAGGTTAATTATTTCATCATTTCTTTGCAAGCTTATTTGCTTCCTCTTCAGGAGGGCTCCAGGTTCTAGGTTGAGCCATA
Organism: Pouteria campechiana; assembly: GCA_036873735.1. NCBI lineage: Eukaryota > Viridiplantae > Streptophyta > Magnoliopsida > Ericales > Sapotaceae > Pouteria > Pouteria campechiana. The sequence continues at coordinate 6,085 of JAYJMB010005344.1, read as the reverse complement.
TTTCCCACATCAGTTTGCCAACCAATTTGGCTATTACCAAGATATGCTAGGTCGTGTCATATTTATATCATGAGAAAAGCATGAAACAGGGATGGGTCTAGCTTTGTGGTATCCACTAGTGTTTTATTTCACCTCTACATTTCATGACTATGATGTCTTCCTACCTGGTCTAGCCCAAAAAGTCCATGTGACCAAGGACTACACTTGGTGGTACAGTAGCAATGGGGGCAAAATCAGTAGGGAGATGCCTCCAAATTGTGGTCAGACTATTTACAATCTGTTTATATCCTCTTTTGCGCTTAACATGCTTAAGGATATCTTCATGGGAGCACAATGGACTATGGATTTTGAGAGGCCAGTCACTTTTCCACAACAAGTTCTATGGTTAGATGAACATCATCCTTGTCAGAATATTTATCACACTGATCACAATCACATTGGGTGGTGGGATTATGGTGAGCAAATATACCCCAGATGAAGATGTTAGAGTGGAGGTGATGATCTTTGAGCTGGTGATTCCTGAGCCGACCTCCTATGTCCCCCAAGCTTATGCTAAGCAGATTGCACCAATCAGCATGCATCTTTTGGGTTGGAACGTTAGTTAGCAGATTGCACTCTAGTACGATTCCTTGAGAGGGCTCCTCAAGCTTTAGTTCCTCTGAGAACTTCTTCATCTCAAAAGAGAGGAGCTACATCCAATAGTGTTTCTATGAGGTAAAGCAAGAAGGCAAAGATAAGTAGTAGGGCACCTATTCTCATGCCTGTAAGGGTATGTAAGAAGGCAGTTTCTCAACCATCATGCTGAGTGACTGTTCCTCTTCATGAAGCAGTTGCTCCAATTCCACCATCTCCTCCAAATGTTGCTAAGCTTGAATAGATGAATGAAAGAGAAAATGGAGAGGTTCTCCTTCTAGAGATAGTCAATGTAGAGCCTCATGCGGCAGATATTGTTGCTAATACTACTAATACTGTAGCTGACATCCTATCCGATAATCAAAGGGAATTGTCATCAGATTCCTTTAATTAGGAGAAAGCCATAGACTTATTCTCTGACATGCCTATTATACTTTCTCCGTTACCCTCATATCTCCTTCACCTGATGGAACCTCTAAATGGAGAGGAGGTTATCTCAGCAAAGGTTCCATTGGAAGGTGTCATTACTATAGTTGCTCCTAGAGATAACATGCAGGAGGTGAGGAATTGATGGTTCAAATTATAATACCTCAAAAGTACACGATTGTATAGCAGTATAGTGTACATGAGCAAGGGTCGATCCCACAGAGAATGACAAACTGATTTAATTAAATTAATTTACAAACTAAAACTAACTTTAAAAAGATGAATTATTAGTTTGAACTAATAAGAATAATAAAGTAAAGAGATAATCAGAAATCTAGGGCTATAAAATAATGTAGGATAAATCTCAAGTGGCAAAGGTCTAGGGTTTAGATTTCACCACTTAATGACTCCCCTTGATGTTTGGATATTGGATTCAATGCTTGCTTGGGTTCGTTCTTTCTATGATATGATTATTACCGTTTGGTGTGCGAGTTTAAATCAATTGCTTCCACTCGTTCCAATTACCTATGATGTGTAGTATAATTGAGATGAAAACCCATTACGATCAAGAACTATGAACCAAGTAGAATGGTTGTGCGTTAGGTGTGCACCTTAATTTCTACTTTTCCCATTCAAGGAAGTTCATGGTTGTGCATTAGGTGCGCACCTTAACCATGCATAAATAATCAATTAAGATTTATGAAACTGGTGATCAAGAAATCACATAAATTAAAAGATTGAAATAAAACCCATGAATAAAAACACATAATTGCATCAAATAATCAATAATCTAAATAACAAGGTTCATCAAAAAGGGTTACATCTTCACCCTAGAAACAAGAAAGTAGTTCATGAAGAAAATAAAAGATACTCCCTTCATGAAGAACATTATACTACAATTAGCCTTCTCGAATCCCTTTGCTCTTCTTGAATCTCCTTTTTTGCTCCCAAAAATCCTCTAAGTACCCCCAAGAAAAATTCTTGAGTCCTCTTAGAAGTTCTCCCAAAAACTACTAAAAATAGGCTTAAAAATGTAGCTTTTCTATATAATGAAATAATATTAAAAGAATAATTAATCTTTGGTTTGATCAGCAGCTGGCCCAAGCAGCGCCAACATGCTGATCATCCCGCCTAATTGCTGCTTTAGCTCCTTTCCTTTGTTGCTTCATTTTCCTTCCATCATTGCTTTATTGCTCCATATTTGCTTACTTTCTCTCCTTTTCTCCACTCTTCCAATAACCTAGACGCACAATAAAATCATGTGAAATTAGCATCAAACTACTTAAAGATTGCATTGAATTAAGCCTGAAAATATAAAATATAAGTAATTAAAATTCACTCATCAAATATCCCCAAACTTAAATCATTGCTTGTCTTAAAGAGAAATTAGCAACTAGGCTAGTGAAACAATTAAAATAACCTCTCTCTCAAATAATCAAACACATGACAGACAAATTACTCATGTACACAAAATTCAAAATTTAGTCAAAATACTTCCAACATAATTACATGAAAGTCATACTTCATCAATCCTATCATGAAGTGAAAATTGTGGATGTGTGTGCTCTGTCACTCTTTTGCTCCATGCATACTTGTCAACTTACAATATTTGAACTAATGATTCTAATGATTTTCACAAGACAAATCATATGCTTGCTTTTCATAATCCCTCTCCACTAATGTAGACAACTCTTATTCACTTGGATCAATAGGTCTTAGCTAAGCTTGTAATGGGTTCTTTGGTTTAGCTAACAAAGAAATGAAGCAAAGATCAACAAAATAAGAGACATAATAAACTTGCACAAGATTGTTCACTCTCTTAACTTTTGTTGGGATTCTCTTTATTTTTCCTTAATTCTGGGTTATATTACTATCACACCCCAAACTTGTTTTCTTTTTAAGTCCTGGAATGTGATCCCCCCATTCAAAATATAATTCCTTACTTCACTTATTTTTCTTTGTTACTTGTTTTCTTTCTCTATCATGGCATACTTAATTTTTTAAACCCCCAAATTTATCTTCTTTTGCTTCATTCTTACATGCTTCATTCTTACATATCAACAACCATAAGCATAAAATATGTCTCTTAATAGTACACATGGTTTTTCAAGTGAAATTGGTTTGGATAATGAGGCCAAACAAGAAAATTTGAATGGTGATTTTTTCACATGCCTTGCATATGTCATTCTTTCATAAAGCTCAATGGGGACACTAGTGACATAAGTGTGCTAGGTTAGCTTGAAAGGCTCAAACTGATCAAAGAATGCCTAAATCACCTCCAAGTAAACATGTTGTCTAGGATTTCACCTTGAGGATACTCAAACAAGTTCTAACATGCTTGTTGCAATCAAAATGATTCAATGAATTCATAATATTGTCAGCTAATTTGCATACACTTTGCATGATTATGACATAATGTGCACGAAAATTTTCCTCAATCATGAGGAAAGAAGAATTTTGTATAAGAATCAGTAAATCATAAGGAATGCGTATCCTTCTTCCTAAATTATATGCAATGGTAATCAAAAACTCAGCATGCTAGTGATTAATAAGAAAGCAAAGTCCTAATTAATTTCAACACATTAGCAGACAATTACTTTTGGAGGCAAATCCTAATAGTCACAATGTAAATCTCACAACAACTGACTCAACAGACTCAAACTCAAATAAACTCAAACTCAAACAAAACACTCTAAGCAAAGCACTCTAAACAAAACACACAACTACTCCCCCACACTTGAACTAAACATTGTCATTAATGTGAAAAATAAAACAATTGAACCAAGGATTTCCCTGAAACTACTCATCATAGGAGGTATTTGATTCATCATTATCAGCTGGTGGATGGAATGGTTGAAAAACTAAAGGAGTGGGAAAGACAACCGAGCCTGCATCCGGACAAAAATTACAGTTCTAAAACATAGACTACATTGCCATAGCATGATCCGTCAAGAAGTTAATTTACAGTGTTGTATATTGTTGCTAGTGCTCATTGGAATCCCACATGTATGAAATCTAGGCTTGTAGACTAGTTAGTGTGGGTGTACTACTCTAGGAATGTCTTGATTGTCTCTACTGGGAAGAACCTGGGGCGGTAGATGATGGCCCCAATCTTTGGCTTGAACCATTAGTCCATTCTAATTGTTCCATAACTGCATCATCTATGAGAGAGAGAGGTGGCTGGATGTCTTCTTGTAGTTTGACACAAACACCCGCCATGAGGCACAGTTGATAAATTAGGGAAGGATGACCAAGGCTACTTGTCAACCTTTCGGTCAGAAAAGAAGTAATGGAATTCTCTATCACCCTCCCCACATTAATAGACAATCGTGTCATGGTAGCAACATTCATTAGAGCTCTTTCTTTGGTAACATCGGAAACATGGTTAGAAGGCATCAATTTAGCAGAAATAAAATAATGTCATGCTTGTGGGATTGCTCTTAATTGACCTCGTGGAAAGCCGATTACTCTTTCATGTGGCATCTTCCATCTACTGCCTATCCTAGCCAAACGAGCAATGATTGCACTGCTTCAATATCTTCCAACCCGAAATAGCAGTTGACAGAAGACCTATCAAATGACACTTGCTCTCATAAGAAATCTCCTCTCATTGGGATCCACCGAATATTATGCTCTAGCATTGGTTTGGAATTCCCTCACCAATGAAATCATAGTTGGCTTAGATTGAGCCATAAATCTCTACCACTGCCATTGGGTGATGTTGTTCTGGATGTCATAGTATATCATGTCAATGCCTCTCTCACGTATCCCTTCATGATTTACATTGGTGGTGATGTATAGCTATTTCGCATGTTCATTGAAAAACATAGGCTCAAACTCTGCCCTATGTCTCTTAGATTGGCTAGAAGGTGTAAGTCTTCATGGAGGTATACAAACAAACCATGAAAATAGAGAACACTTGAAGCTCAATACGATAAATAATCAAAAGATAGCAAATCCCAAATCACACCAAAGCACTTCACCACTATGCTAGAACCATACAGACAATCGAGTATACTCAAGTAAGTCTCATCTCAATGCAACTTTCTCTATAGGTATTACAACAAACACCTAGCAAGCTTCTCATTCAACACAATTTGAAGGCATCTTTCAAGCATAACAACACTCTCAAAAACAAATCATGAAGCATTAGGCATGGAAATTCAACAACGTAGAAGCCAAACATTCCATTAAACACTAGGAGCGCAATTGGAAATTTACCCCATAAGCCATATTCATAGACTCAAAACCAAGCATATGCACATGCACATGCACAATGAGTTCAAAATGAACCTTCATAGATCATACTCCAAACAATTTCAAGATATTGGCAAATTCACTTCACAATCCCACAAACTTCACACCACTCTAAGCATATATATCCACACAGATCATAGCACAATTTCCACTTTCAAAATCAACATAACCTTCTCTTAAACATTTCATCAAACACCTAACAAGCAATTTGAAAAATCAATCTTTCCATAAAAAAATTCCAACTTCCTTTCTTGAAAATCATAAGAAAAGATTAAGAAAGGATCAATGAGGTATCAAAGAATGGATTTTGCCATTAAAATTAACACGTCCATCTCTCAAGCAATTTATCAAACACCTCATGTGCAACATGAAAACCCACCTTTCCATCACATAAACCCATCTTGTTCATTTAGAAATAACAAAATATAATTAATAAGAATGCATTTAAGTAAAAATGAGTGGATTTCACCTTGGTTTCTTTAAGCCGCAAGTCTCTTTAAGAACCTAACTTGGGAAGAAGAGGTGGAGTAGAGATTTGGGAATGAGAGAGATGGAAGAGGAATGATATATTTGGGAGATTTAAAGAGTAAGATTGGTGGTGAAATGGAAGGGGTTTGATGGGGGAAAGAAAGGGTTGAATTGTGGAGAAGAAAAGGAGGAAATAAGGGATTTTGGGTTTGGAGAGAGAAAGGGAAAGAGGCTAGGCATGAGTGGGAAGAAGGGGGGGGGGGGGGGGGGGGGTTAAGTGGGGGGGGACGCCGGCGGCCCC
>JAYJMB010005343.1:0-12069 GCA_036873735.1 Pouteria campechiana | reverse complement strand
GATTTGCATCTCCCACCAAATCAGGATTTCGAAAGGGGTAGTTTGGGATTCTATGTTCGAAGCATAATCAGTAAATTGAGGTGCTCTAGCACTAAATTCTCTTCAATAGGCTGGGCGCAATTGTTTGGGCGAATCTCTAATCCAAAAGCCTAAGTGAAGGAGATGCCTACACTTGAAGATTAGGCCAAGTGGAATATCTAGGTTGATGAAGCCTTCTTAAGAAGCATTGCTCCAGAGAAGAAGTTAGTCTTGTTCTTAATGCTATGGCTTTCAGTCATAATCTGTTTATCATCAGCTCATGACCATTGCATCTATCCTATGTGATTAACTCCAACCATCAAACTTGCACAAGGGAAGAGATTAGTCATTGCTCCTCGTGTATTGTGCGACATCTATCGTGGGCTAGGTGATATGGTCTTACATAGCTTTAGACCTGTTTTATGCAATACCTACTTTCCAACACATTTTTTTATGGCTTGGCTGGGGGTCTACTTCCCTTGGATTTATGGGGTGAATCGCCAACACAGCTGCCTGGCAAGAGTCTTTTATTGGGAAGGTTTATGATCGGCATTTTTAGGAACATCTAATTTTATGCAATGACTGACCGCTTGTTGAGGCTACATAAATTTTCCCAGGAAATATTTTTGTTTGTCTCAATCAATGATCCTATGGGATTCAAGGTGAAGGACATGGATAGTGATTTTGGAAAGCCTGATGAATATGTAATTTCCTTACAAAGTTGCTTAATTCCTCTTCAGGATGGCTCTAAGTTTTGGGCAAAGCCGCATTTTCTATATCGGTTTGCCAAGTAATTTGGCTATGACCAGGAAATGACAAGTCATGTAATGAAAATACTATGAGAGGAGCGTGAAACAAAAATGGGCCCATCTTGGTGGTATCTATTATCATTTCATTTTATTGCTACATTTCATAACTATGATGTCTTCTTGCCTAGTCCAACCCGAAGAGTTCAAATATCTAAGGAGTACACTTGGTTGTACAGTACCAATGGGGGTAAAATCAAGAGGAAGATGCCTCTAAATTGTGGTGTGTTTGCTTAATGTCCATTGATATCTTCTTTTGTACTTGACATGCCTGAGGATATCTTCTTAGGGATATAACGGGCTATGGATTTTGAGAGGCCGCCACTTTTCTGCAATAGGTATTGTGGTTAGATGATCGTCGTTCTCGACAGAATATCTATCATACTAATCATAGTCATATCCGGGGGTGGGGCTTTAGTGAGCAAATATACCTCGTAGGTGAAGATATATGGATGGAGCCAGTAACTCTTGAGCCGATGACTCCTTAACCAACTTCTTATGTCCCTCCAGCTGATGCTAAGCAAATTGCATAGATCAGCATGCCTCTTTTAAGGGAAGATTTGACTAAAGTAGAAGCTGATACAGAGGCAAAGTTGGAATGGTACTTAGCAGATTGCACTCCAATGCAATTCTGTGACAAGGCTCCTCGGGCTGTAGTTCCTCTGAGGACTTCTTCATATCAAAAGAGGGAAGCTACCCCAAGTAGTGCCACTGGGAAGCAAAGTAAGAAAATGAAGACTAGTCAAGGATTGTCCAATCTTCCATCCTCAAGAATAACTAAAAAGGTGGTTTCTTAACTGTCCTGCTCGGTGACTGCTTCTCTTGATGAAGCAATTCCTCCAATTCTATTATCCTCTTTGCATGTTGCTGAGTTCGAACAAGTGAGTGAAGGCAGGGATGCAGAGGTCCCTCTCCCAGAGGCAGTCCATACAGAATGTCATATAGATCAAGTAGAGAGGGTTGTTGACATTAGTGATACTGTAGCAAATAGATTGGCTGATGATCGAATGGAGTTATCATCAGGTTCTTTTAATGTGGAGATAGTCCTGGCCTTATTCGCAAATATACCTACTATGCTTTCTCCATTACCCTCACATCTTCTTCACTTGAGAGATCCTTTAGTTAAAGAGGAGGCTACTTCTGCAGAGGTCCCATTAGAGGGTGTTGTTGCTTTAGTTATTCCTGACGAAGATGCAAGCAAAGCTACTCCTAATATCGAGGATCATCATGCCACCAACAAAGTTTTCCTTTTGGTCTAGAGGTGTTGCCACTGATTGAGGTTGATGAAGGTATCTATGAACCAAATAGGGAGGTGTTTGAAGCACTAACATCATGCTTTCATACTTTGTTCAGTGAGGATTTTCTTTAGATGCTGCCTTCAGCTCGCATCAAGGCAACAAAGGAGCAAAGCAAAGTTCAATAGGAGGACTTAGAAGATGAAGTCCAATCTTTTGCTATGACTTTGCTAGATCACTGCAAAGAGCCTCTTTATTCAATGTAATTGCAAAGTTTAAAGATCATTTTCTATTCCATGCTGAAGGTATAGAAAGGTTAGAAGGTGACATCTCCTATCTATCAGCCATTTTCAAGCAACTGGAGTCTTTTCAGCAAGCATGGGCACAGGCTAAGTCAGATGCTATCTCGAGACTTCCTATTGAAACCATCACTTCTAAGGAAGTTGAACTTTAGGATATACACATTAAAGTTGATGAGAAATCGTCAATTATGAGCATGGCTTCAAACCATCTTTCCTCTCTTCAAGTATAGTTGACCTCTTTGAGAGAGGATGTGAGAACAAATAGAGATCACCTCGAAGCCCTTCGGAGAGAGTTTCACCAACTAAGCTGTCATTTATCCATTCAAACATCTCTTATTGCTTCCAAGGAGAAAGATGAAGCTAAAGGTTTAGAGATTATCAAGCACTTGAAGGAAGTAGTAGCTGCTTCCTAGCAAGCAAGAAGTGACGGCGACAGAGGAGACTCTAATAGAGTTGAAGTCATCTCTAATTGTGAGCCCAGAAGCTGCTCAAGCATTGAAGATAGTAGAGGAGCCGCTCATCCATTTGAAGGAGTCTATTTTAACTATTTTGACTCATTTGTAAGCTCCTTCTATGTAGGAGTATCTCATATATTAATGAATGTGTGATTTTAGCAACTTTTTCTCACAAGACTTGGCTTCTTGACACGTTTCCTTTTTTGCAGACTTCATGATAATTCTAATTTTCTTGTAGATCAAATTACTTAAGAAACATTTGTAGGGAATAGAGGCGGAGCAAATGCCCCCGGTGTTTGCTCCCTTCCAACCTATACATAGCAATGATTTGAATTTTGCATGTAGATCAAATTGCTTGAGAAATATTTGCAAGGATTAAAAAGGGGAAGCAAATGCCCCCAACGTTTGCTCCCTTCCAGCTCATGCATAGTAACACTTTAGAAAACGCCCACTAATGGATGATTCTCCTATACCATTACTATTTACAATCCAATATGGACTATTAGCATAAGCCTCATACATGACATAAGGGCCTTCTTGGACGCAATCAGGCTTCCTTTTCCAAATTGATAGACGCCCATGACTTTTATTTGCTATTTTCCTCATGATCCTCAGATCGCTTTGTTGAAGACTTTCACTTTTTAATCCTATAGCACCTACCCAAGCGAGTCCGCTCAAATATTTACTTTCAACTGATCTGGAATTCTATGTTTCAAGCACCTTTGTGCTGGCATGGTTTGACTGAAGTAGCCCCTGCGTGCCTCCCGAGTGCAAGTTGGCCAGTTGGTTGGAGTAGGGCCCATGCACCTTTAGAGAGCAATGGATCTAGAGATGCTCCAATGCTTTCGCTTTTTAATCCTGTAGCACCTACTCAAGTGGGTCTGCTCAAATATTTATTTTCAATGGATTTGAAATTCTATATTTTAGGCACCTTTGCATGGGCTCTCTCCCTTTTTGAATTTCAACGCCAATCATTCCACGACAGCTTTATTTGAGCTGATGTGACCTCTTGATGCTCCTACTCATCCATGTGTATGAGGTTTAATTGTGATGGGACTGAAAATGGCTAGTTTTTAGTTTTCACCGAACCCTAGGCTATCATTTTCTTGGTTTTGCATGAAACCCTAGATGGTTTCATTGAGTGACGTCTTTAAGACGCCACTGCAGATACAAAAAATCATTTCCCACTTTTGGTTTCTTCTTCACCCCTTCTGTCTTTGAATCATCTTTATTCTCTTCTTTTTCTCTGGTAACCCATCTTCATCTTTTGTTCTCATTTCTGATTATCTTTTTTCCTTATGGCTGTCGAGAGGTCTCATCCGCGCTTGTCGGAAAGTTTCACGGAGGCATTTTGGCTCTATCCTCTATTAGAGGGTATGAGTTGGGTATTTCTAGAACCCACTGCCCTGCCATGGCATCCTCACAAAGACTTAGTTCCCATTTCTTTAGGTTCTCTCAGGGCAAGATTTTGTTTAGATCAGACCCATTTCATCTCTGCTCTTCTTCGCGGCTATAACATTTCTTTAGGACAATTGATCCCAAATAGTTGGTGTTACACTGTATCCCTTTTTCGTTGGGTCCATAATCTTTGAGAAATTTCAATTTTCACTTTCTCAATGTTTTCAACTATCTTTAACTTGAGAAAACTCCTCATTCCAGCTATTACTTTTATCTTATCCCCCGTGTTCCCTGACGCAAGTTTTTTGTGTGAACTACTAACCCAAATGATGACTGGAGAAGTCATAGGGCTTGGGTCAAGATTATTGGGGTTTTCCCTTTTCCGGCAGTTTGAACGACCAGTCCTATTCACCCCTTAATCACTCTTTCTCCTTTAGAGCGATATAGCTTGTATGTCATTAAGTATAGGCTAATGACTGTGGGCCTATTGCCAGTGGATGTTGTTTCCACCATAGATCACTGTCACTAGGCAGATTTTCCATGTGGCTTTCTTGGTGAAGTGATTGTCCCTCCTGATCCTCTTCCTCCTCTATCTTCTCTATTCCCAGACCTAAGAACTACTATAGAGTAGGAACAAGACATTTTTCATTAGTTTTGCATAACTCCCCGCTCTAATCTTGCTAGTGCGTCCGCTTCCATTCCTGATCAGTCGACTCCTCTGCCCCCGCAAAGAACTAAAATGGTCACCCAAAAGCAAAAGTTTCATGCTTTTACTAGTTCTGATAGGGAGTAGTCATTGGCTTCAAATGTACAATTGGAGCCGCTAGGGGTTGGTATTCCTTGCAACGCCAGTCTCATTGATCTCTCTTCTAGTGGAAGCACTTCACAAACTTCCACACCTCATTCTTCCTCCAAACCTAGTCAGGTCACCATAGCGGACCCATCCACATCCTTTGTTCCCGAGGTCGCCACTAGGGAGGGGGTCCGTTCTCCATGGGATGTCAGTGGTTCCTCTAGAGGGGTAGCATATCCCCCGATCTCTCCCAATCCCACCTCATTTGTATGGACTTCCCCTGTAATTCCTTTTTTAGCTGGTTTTATCTCTCCTATTTCCGGGCCTATAGTTTGTGTAGCTTCAATGGCGGGTCCGAATTTGATTGTAGCTTAGGGATTCATAGAGGCTGCTGTAAGGAGATGGAAGAGGTCTCGGGGAGGCCAGTAGTTGCGAGGACGTAAGAAACTTTAGTGGTTGTTGAGGCATCCTCTTCTGCTACTGCCTCATGTCCTTCTACTACTTTTGCAGATGAGTATCTCTCCCACTCACTTTTTATATATATTATTGATAAGAAGGTGCTAACATTTTTCTTTGAACGTGTTGACTTTTTCCTTTTGGCCTTGTTATATGTTTGTTTTCTTCTGACTAGCTGTCTAGTGCTCTGAAGCATTCATACTCTGGCCCCAGCCTAGCTCCTCCTACTCAGCGCTTCCAAGGAGAGGCTTCAAGTTTGAGCAAGTTGGCCTTAGCTTCTGGATCCAGCCCAATTAGCAGGGCCATCACTTCTTCAAGTCAGAGCACTTCCCAAACTTCTGCTTCAGCCGATGCTACTCCTGTTGGGAGGACACCAATAATGTCCCTACTAGAGAACCCGGTGATGGCTGCTGTCTTCATCACCAAGCTCACCTACCCTAGAGACCATTCCGAGCTAATGCATGTGACTAGGATGACTTGCTAGTGGATTCTGCCTTGGACATCATGCAAAATGCAATTAGACGGTAGGGCTTCATTGATCAGATGGAGCATGCAACATAGTAGTTCGTGGCTGCTCAGAGAAACGGGACACCGCCATTGCTGAGTATTCTGTTACAATGGCAGAGTTAAAGGAGGAGTGGGTCTGTTTTAATGAATTAGAGGTGACTACTTTCGAACTTAAAGCTAGAGAGGATGAGGTTTTGGTGGGCCAGGACACTACGGTGCTCGCACAGAAGGAAGCCATGGATGCCCTTAAGAAGGTTGAGGCCGAACATAGTTTTTATGCCCGTGTAGAATGAAGCGAAGGATTCCCTTCTCAGGGTAGAGGCCGAACATTATGTTATTTTTGCAACTATCGGCACAAAGGTGGATCAACTGGCCAAAGTGGAGGTAGAAGCTATTGGGCAATAGCAGTACCTGCAGCAGGACGCTATCATGTTGAGAGAGCAGCATGCTGCAGAGGTTACTCGAATCCGCTAGTTATGCTTGGAGCAGCTGGCTGTAAAACCTAAGTGCCAAGAGATATTGCTTAAACAAATGGCTGAATATTTCAGGCGGACCTTTGATTCCTGTAAGAAGAAGATTTCTAGAAAATTCTCCAGAATAGATTTAAATGATTTTCAACCCGACGGGGAATATTTGTAATTATTAAACTTGTATGAAATGAAAAGATATGTTTTCCTTTTTACACATTTCATGCATAGTGATAATTATATTTATGCATATAGACTAGATCCTTTAAAAGAAATTTGTAGGAATTAGGAAAAGGGGAGCAAATGCCCCCAATGTTTGCTCCTTCTCAGCTCATGCATAGTAACACTTTAGGAAACGCCCATTAATAGGTAGTTCTCCTATGCCATTACTTTTTGTAATCTTGTATGAGCCATTAGCATAGGCTTCTTAGATGACATAAGGCCCTTCCCATTTGGTCTCAAACTTGCTAATTAACTTGCCACCCACCATTAGTTCGATCCTTAGTTTGAGAACTAGATTACCTGGGGGAAAAGTTTGGTGTTTAACTAATCAGTTATATACCTCGGTCATGTGGGTTTGGTATAAGTCAATCCTTTGTTTGGCTTATAATCGCTTTTCATCCAAAGCATCAAGCTCCTCAAACCGCAACTTGGCTTATTGATCCATTGTCAACCCTGAGTGCATTGCAACTCTTAATGATGGCAATTGCACTTCTAAGGGCAAGACCGCCTCTGCCCCAAATACTAGAGAATATGGGGTTGCATTAGTTACTGTTCGGTGGTGGTGCAGTAAACCCAAAGTGGCTCCGGCAATTGGAGATGCCATTGCCGTTTGTTCTTATCTGCCGTTCTTCTCATAATTCTTAGGATGACCTTGTTGAACGCTTTTGCTTAGCCATTTCCTTATGGATGATGTGGTGTAGAGAACATGTGTTTGATACCTTGCTTTCGATAAAACTTTTCCATTTCTTCATTCCTAAATGGAGTGCCATTATCAAATATAATCTAGTAAGGGTTACCATATTGATATATGATTTTGAACTTGATGAACTCAATTACTTCTTTGGCCCTGACTCTCTTATATGAGTCAACTTCTGCCCATTTGGAGAAGTAATCAGTTGCTGCTAGAATATAAACATGTCCCTTGGAAGATGGAGGGTTGATTAGGCCAATAATGTCAAATCCCACCATGCAAACAGACAAGAAATGCTTGTATGTAACAACTCTGATGGTGGTATATGCCGAATATCTCTATGAAGCTAACATTGGAGACATGATTTGGCTAATTGCAATGAATCTGAGACCTTGGTAGGCTAGTAGTATCCTAGGCATTTGACCCATCTGTATAATCTTTGACGGGATGGATGCTCACTACATTCATTGGAATGCGCTTGCATGATATTGAATCCCTTACCCATTAAGACAACGGAGCCAGAGTCCATCATATGCTTGGCGATATAATGTATTATTGTAATACACATATCAAGTAACTCTTTTTCTTAAAGCTAATCTTTCCTGTGAGTTTTCTAGGAGGATCCATATTGCAAGTAGTCAATGTATGGGATTCACTAATCATCCACCATTAGTTCCATGTAGGCTAATAGTCTCCTCATCATTGCTCAACTTTGATAATGACTTCTTGACCTCCAGCAATGGCTAGAGCAGTTGTCAAGTTTGCTAAAGCATCAGCAATAGTATTCTAGATCCTTCGAATATGCCCAATGCTGACTTGAAAAAGCTGATCCAATAGCCCTTGTGCGATATCATAATACTAGCCTAAACTGGGCTGGCAGACTTCATATTTGGTGGTTAATTGTCAGACCGCTAATTTTGAATTACCAAAGATATCTAGTTTTATAATGCCAAAGTTAATGGCAATTTGAAGTCCTAAGACTAGTGCCTCATACTTTGCTTCATTCTTTGCATAATTCTTTACCAAGTAGAAAGAATATGGGAAGATGTCTTTCTGCGGTGAGTTGAAGACGATTCCAAAGCTAGCACCGACAAATTTGGCAGCACCATCAAAGTACATTTGCCAGGGAGTATTGACTTGGGTAATGAATATATCCTCATCTAGCAAGTCTCTTGCATAATGACTTCTTCATCGACTGGATGCATGTCACACCCCACCTTCTGAGGCATGACTTATCATTTTACATTGTATTTCACTTCGAATTGCCCACTTTTAGGGTGGGGTGCTCAAGTCCCATTGTGGAACTTGACTAGTTGCTATAGAAAAATGGATAAAGTATCCCCTAAATTATTAGGGTTTAAGCTGTACAATTATTCATTAAATCTAATAAAATACTAATATATATTCTAAAATATCCAGCCATATACTCACAGCCTAGAATCTGTATCACACAATGATGACAATAACCTAACTGATTCCAAGATACATAATATGCATATTTTTCAACTATTATGACATGCCCCTCTATTACAATATACCTCAGGGACAATTTAATATAATTATAAATCACTAGAGATCTTTGAATACAAATATACAGTGACATATGAATTTCCAATATAAATTATTTTCTTATAACAATATAGTCTTCAATATTGGCTCACTAATCCCAAACCTCGGTTATGAATCTTTATCTGGCCTATCAACTAAAAAAATTGAACAAGAAGGTGTGAGTCTGGGCAACTCAGTAAGTAGGCATGTAATAACAAAATGTAGTCAATAATCAAGATGAATTATATTCATTTCCAAAACAAATTTAGTTCATGCTCAATATTGTTGTATCTCAAACATTCCATCTTCATCATCACAATTATCAAATTTCACAATTTAGACACATTTCAATGGGATAATTCATCCCTTTCAATAGACATCTGTAAACTAGAATAATGATACATACAGTGGAATATGTCATAACCCCAATAGCCAAATATTCATGTCATACTCCAAACATCGATAATTTCAATCCAAGGGATACTCACTATCTTGCACAGCCAAACAACATCAATCTTAACCAAACATGGGATATCCATTATCCCCATCCAAAACACACATGCATGGAAACAAATAAATGGGATATTCATCTCCATATTAACCAAAGAAGAGTGCCTACTTACCTTAGGCCTTTAGCTCCAACTACTTTCCTCCAGCTTTGTCTTTTCATCCTTCTCAGATCATCCTATTTAGGGTCAAAAGCCCATTTACTTAACCATTTGTAATCATGTACTCAATACATCATATTAAATTCTTCAATTGGATAAATAATTTCATAATCTACAACTTTCATGTTGAAAACATTTTCAAAATAGTCCATTATCCATGTTAGAAATCAATCACAATGAACCATTTTTCAAATTCAACATTTACACTTATGAAAAATCACCATAGCCCCTTTTTACATAAAACATTTCAAATCTCCCAATAATCACTTTCCACACATTACATACATGAACTGAGATTTGTTTATACCATTCACTACCTCATTTGAGGTCAATTATAAAAAATCACCTATTCAGTTGTTTTTACCGACCTTTTTCTCATAAATAACTCCATAGGCCATTTTCATTCCAAAATGCATCCAAAGCTCAAACTAATATTTCACACACATTACAGTATACATAATAACTATCTTAGGTCATTCACATTGATCATAGATATGATTTTTCCTAAATTTATCATTTCAGTTCTTTTTAACCGAATTTTCTCTAAATTTTCTGCTATAAAAGACTCTACATTCCAATTCCATTCCAAATTACACACAAGTCCTAAACCAAGATTCCCTATACATCACAATACCTATGGTAATCATATTAGGTCATTCATATAGATCATAATTATGTCTTTGCTCAATTTCACCATTTTAGTTCTTTTCACATAACCTTCAACTTAATAGTTCAAAATTCCAAAATTATCTTAAAATTTTAATTAAATATCTCATACACATCACATTATACATAATCATCATGCTACATTGGTCATTTAAGTCATATACTTGACTTTACTCAAAATCACCACTTAAGTTTTTTTTTCACTCAAAACTACTAATGAAGCCATTCTCTTTTATTCAATTAAGTTTTTCATAACAAATTTCTTTATAAAACACCGTGTATCACCTCAATTCCTCATTTTATTAAAATACGGAAAATCTTTCCCAAATTTCAACACCATAGGTGTTACAAACTCCCGTCCTTACAAAAAGTTTCGTCCTTGAAACTTTAAATGCGATGTTTTAACTTATACCATTATCACCATTTATTTTGACCTAATTATACATCAATCATGTCTTGAAAACATGTTAATTATCATTAAGCTTCTATAATATTAACCAAAGACCAAAAGTATTTGATTATTATCCAATAATTTACTAAAGAATGAAGGTAAGACTTCAATTTCATATCAGACATAATCATACACAATTTCACATTCATGTAAATATGTCTGTTCAAATTAGGCTCATATATAATTTCAATTTTTTAACTCAAAGATTTACTCACATTATAATTCATTGCTATAGTCAAGGTCTAAACAGACAAATATTCCCATCAGAACAATCTATCATTCACATCATATACAATACATCCATCTACAATTTCATTTTTACTACAGTTACAAATTCACATTCTCAAATCAACATTACTCCAGTAGTTTCATGATTTCCAAATCAACCAATACTAGAGAAAAATATATCAATTTCCATATTACCATTGTCTAACCATAATAATTTAGTTCAATTATATTCAATCTTTTGTTAATCAATGTACATAGATGCTCCAATATATCGTTCTTAATCATAACGAGATTACTAATTCATTCAACAATATCAAATGTGATATCGTTTACAATAATCAATCAAATCCTCAGATGGTATTCAATGTTCAACACAATCATATACAAATGGAACTACTATCATGTGGCCAATACCAATTAATGTATCAATATTTTCATTCACCTACTATCAACCAATACCATGCTCAGAAGGCTATGAACCAAGTGGACTCGGCCACAAACAAAGTGGTTTAAACCATAATTAAGTGGCAACCACATCCAAACCAAGCGGTCTAAACCACAATCAAGTGGCAACCACAATCAAGTGGACTCAACTCCCTTACAACTCGATGTGTTCTGGTCTGTCCCTGCAATTCGGCTACAAATGTTGCGAGATCCATGACCACATGGTATCTCGCCCTCATTGCAACCAAGGAGGTACAAGTTCTCCATCCACACTCATGAAATAAGTAAAGGAGTTCACATATAATAGGTTGATCAGGCCTCTTTACCATCACTGGTGGCATAATCAAACAAAGTCCTATTATGGGCAGGATCCCAAACATCCAAAGTAGCCAACTCGGCAAGTATCCAAACCTCAAATACACAACAATCAAATTTTAGTAGGCATCCTAATCTCAAATACATATCTATCTAATCCAAGAGGCATCCAAATGCAAGCATAAACCTCAGTCATCTATACAATCCTCAATCAAATAACCAATATCAAATAGACAATTATCCAAACCTCGATCAAATAACTAATGGTCAACTCAATCCAATAGCTAATCAAATAACCAAATCCAAACCAACCTATCCATATCTTTGTGTCATCCCAACACCATACCAAACTCCAATTATCCTACCACTACACAAACCCAAATGCCTTATAGGGCATAT
>JAYJMB010005342.1:0-12069 GCA_036873735.1 Pouteria campechiana | reverse complement strand
TTGACAATTCATTATGCAAATGCTTTAATGTCTTACAAGCATCCATAACTTACAAGCTATTCTCTCACATGGGATCTAGGTCTTTTACTCCCAATTATATATCACGACTTCAATATATATTCAACATCAAACTTACTTCAATAACATGCTCATTATGCTTATAATTCAATCATCCCAAGCATACTTACGTTTTTTACAAAATTCTCATTTACTAATTACAAGTGATTGTTCATCACTAGAACTTATACATAATCTCATTTTATCAACTCTAAGTCATGCGACAACCATTATAATCAAATTATTAATCAAAACCCCTTATCAATTACATGGTTTAATACAAATTTTTGCCCAAAACAATGTTGTTCATAGCTCATATGAAATCCTAACAAACCAAAATCATGTATTCCAATGCTTAAACAAACTTCAAAACATTATTAAGCATGAATTATTCATTTCCCCCATGATTATTACACAAAATCATGAAATTCCCCAAATTCTACGATTCATAAAAACCCTAACTTAGCCATATTCACAATGTCTCATTTCAAATTACAATAATTTCTCTATTAAACCATTTGTTAGGCCCTGAAAAATTTTAAAAATGCAAATCTTTGCTATTGTAAAGTTTTGGTAAATTTTATCGGGTTGACAGATTGTATAATTAAATTTTTGAGAAAATTATTATGAAAAAGTTATGAAATTGAATGGATTAGATGAGGTTTGGGGTACATTAAAGTGTATTAAATAAATCATTTAAGTGAAAAAGAAAATGAATTTAAATCGGTGGAATGCCAAATGTGTAAATACTGAAAAAGATAGATTTATTTTATAAAAAATATATATATATATTAAAATGGATGGAATATCCATATTAATGTGAGGATGATGGGGACACATAATAATCAATGATTCATAGGTGAAGAAAAATAAAAAATTGCATGTGGATAGTTGAAAAATCAAGTTGTCGGTAATTTTTGGCAAATTTTAGTTAAAATCAAATTTAATTGAGAAATAAATAACACAATTATGCAAAATATTAAATTAATGAATGGAAAATTAATATGAGCACATGATTTATGAAATGGGCAGCCTACTCATGGCTAAAATAAGGATTAATGCAAGTTTGAAAAGTTAAGAGTGGTGCATGTGCATGGTTATACATAGGTTATAGACTACTATATATTTTAGCTTATGAATAAGCAATGGAAAACATCATCTCCCATCTCCTTCTTGTGTAAGCCTTGCCCATACCCCTTGTTCAAAAAAAAACTCCCTCCCTTTGTGTCAAGGATAAAAAAATGAGGAAGAAATAAGTAAATGGAACAACATCATGGTCTTGGTCGTCTTTGGAATGAATCAAATAATTTCCAATTTTATTGATTTTCCTCAATTGATTACACTTATTATGTACATTAGAAAAATTGTGTATTCACATCCCAAACCACAAGTGGTCTTAATTACATCTCCACAATGGAGAAAACCCTTGATTAAAAGGAAAAGTACAATGCATCTTAAAAATCCAAAAATAAATCATACACTTTCTCTCAAAATAAATGTCTGCTGTCTTTGGGATCACCGAGCACATTGCGATGACTTGATATTTAGGAGATCGCCTCAAGTCAATGGGTGGATGGGATGACACGGTTCTAGACTAGGTTGCTAGACATTAGGTCAACTTAGAAAATGGGTGCTTTGATTTGATTGGCTTGTCCTGGGTGAGATCAAGACCGAGTGATTTTTATTGTTTAGACTATAAGAAATTATAAAGACAGTAAATGTTTTGTGACCTAATTGGCATATCCCGGAAGGACTCAGGACCGAGTGATCTCTATTATGTCTAGACCTAAAGGAGATCAGAAGAAAATAGGTAACCTAGGTTTGGTTAAGCCTTCTTTCATTGCCCATGAGAAGCTTAGGAAGAGTGGGCCAGGTTAAGTGGGTTTAGTTCGGCTCTCTCAATTACCCATGAGAAACTTAAGAAGAGTGGGCCAGGTTAACTGGGTTTAATTTGGCTCTCTCAATTACCCATGAGAAGCTTAAGAAGAGTGGGCTAGGTTGAGTGTGTTTGGCTGCTTTGATGAATGGTATATGCTAAGGTTTGACTCAGTGACTTGGTGAGTCACGACTCAATGACTTGGTGAGTCACGACTTAGTGACTTGATCCTAGACTTAGGCTTTTGAAAGAGTTGGTGAGTGGTGTTTGCTAAGGTTTGACTCGGTGATGTCACAACTCAGTGACTCGGTCCTAGACTTAGGCTTTTGAAAGAGTTGGTGATTGGTGTTTGCTAAGGTTTGACTCGGTGATGTAACAACTCAGTGACTTGGTCCTAGACTTGGGCTTTTGAATAAGTTGGTGAGTGGTGGTTGCTAAGGTTTGATTCGGTGAGTCACGACTCAATGACTCGGTCCTAGATTCAGGCTTTTGAATGAGTTGGTGAGTGGTGGTTGCTAAGGTTTGATTCGGTGAGTCATGACTTAGTGACTCGGTCCTAGACTCAGGCTTTTGAATGAGTTGATGAGTGGTGTTTTCCAATATCCCGTGGAAAACTACGAGCGGGTGATCTCTGCCGTTTATACTATAAGAGATCGAAGATCCAGATTACATGAATTAAGCCTAATTATACTTTAAGTTAATTAAGCCTAATCATGATTAACACTGATGACAGTGATTAGTGCTAATGATAGTTCTGAGTTAATTTAAGACAATGTCATTAATTTTCTAATTTATGGGGCAAGAATAAGTTTTAATGTATTTAAAATGTCTAATTTAGTATTATCCTGTTGTTCATTGGCCATATGGGATCCACCGCTACCACAACAAGGGTGAGACCCTTATGTGTACCATGGTGGGGCCATGGCGGAGTGCCCTTAGGCACTAGAGAGATTACCAGTGGCCAAAGGCCACCGGTGTCAAGTTAGGCACCTACCTCTTGAAGATTCTTCCAGCTCCTTTCCCAAGTTCCAAGAGAATTCTTCCTTTTAAAAGTTCTCTCTTCTAAAAAATCCTCCCCTCTTCAAGAAGAGGGAGGGGTATTTATAGGCTCTAGGTCCTCTGCGGGTAGTTTAGGAATTTTAGTTCCAACATGGGGGCATTTTGGATATTCCAGCTACACCATTGGGGCATTTTGGGGAACTCTTGGAAAATATGCCCAACTTCACTAGTGGGGGCATTTTGGGAATTTCAGCTCCACCATGGGGGCATTTTGGGAAATCCTTTGGAAAATATGCCCAGCTTCACCAGTGGGAGCATTGTGGGAATTTCAGCTTCACCAGTGGGGGCATTTTGGGAATTCCCGCTCCACCATTGGGGCATTTTGGGAAATCCTTTGGAAAATATGTCAGCTTCACTAGTGGGGGTAATTTGGGAATTTTGGCTCAACCATTGGGGCATCTTGGGCATTCCAGCTCCACCATTGGGGCATTTTGGGAAATCCTTTGGGAAATATGTCCAGCTTCACCAGTGGGGGCGGTTTGGAAATTTTTTGCAAGATGGCTTTGGCTCCCACATCCGGAATATCTTTATAATTTTTTCATTTACACCTTTGGCCAATCCAAATTAGATAATCATTTAAATTATTTTTAGCAAAATAGATTGCCACGAATAGAGTTAATCACGTGCATGCCTATCATAGGTACCATGCAATTAGCTTTTACGAAAATACTCCCTCAATATATTATTTTCATATTGATTATTTGCAACAAATCAATTATTGCAATTAATTTTTTTCTTCCCATGCTCGTCGTCAATTTTCATTCGCACACTCATAGCATTTTGCTGGACGCGCAGGTGAGGAACTCCCGAACCTCCGGGCCACATCACTAGGCTCCCGCGATGCATCACCAGCTCCACGGCATGTCACCTACGTAGTTGCATGGTTCGTTGGCTACGCGGACGAGGAGGCTACCACTCCACGGTTTGCTGGCTACAGGAAGGTCACCGTTCCTCCTGCTTGCCACATCAGTCATGCGGCTAGGCTCCTCGGCATGCTGACGTTGGTCGCGGGACACTTCAGCTATGCATGAAGTGAGGCCCGCCCCCACGGCACATCGACAACAGCGATAATTTTGTGCCACGCTGGCACATCCGGTCTGCTCGTCCTGCCTATGCACCACGCCTGAAGGGCTTCGTTAATGTGTGTTTGCTGATGGCGCATCGTCTGTCATCGTCACTTTTCATCCGTAGTGTGGCATTGCCGGCTAGAAAATCCAACGAACCATTGTCGCAGGCTGCTGCTGCCACTAGTAGGGAGACGTCACTGCTCCTTGCGCCGTCGTCGTCCTTCTTCTCTGCTGACCGCGTAGGCTGCCGTTGCCCTCCGCCACTTCATCGGTCAAGGCTCGTGAGGATGAGCCTTGCTGCCGCCGAGGTGTACAGAACAGGGCAGCGTTTCACTCTTCTTCCTTGCTGCTACTGCTGTTTATCTGCCGCCGACCCGACTGGACACCCTGTTCATGGTTGTCATGGAACAGGGGAGTCGTTCGCTGCTTGTGTGCCATGCCGTGTCATTACCGCCGCTATTCACTCTGCCAACGTTGTCCGCCGATCAAACAGCTGATCGGATCCGGCCGAATGGCCAAATTTGATTTTGCAACACCGGATACCTGGTCTGGTTGTCGGAGGGGCATCATCGACGCCGGACCAGTCTCCTATTTTGGCCGCAAAGTGGATTTGTGGTTTCACCGACCGACGACCGGGTGCCCGATCAACTCCGTTCATTAAGCTTCTTGAAATGTGCTAATGTTCTTAAGGTCCCCTCCCACGTCGTACAACCATCGCCGCTAGCGGGAAGGATTCACTGCCTGACGGACTTCGTTGTTTGCGTTGCTGCCAACGTTCAGACGTCGCTGCCGCTGGTCCACTACCGTGCTGTCGGTGACCATAGGTTGCATCGCTGTCAATGCTTCAGTCGGCGACACCTTTCAACGCCGGCATTGCTGCCTTTGTTTCCCACTGGACACCTTGTTCATGGCTGCCACGGAACAAGGGTGCTGCCTACTGCCAGCGTTCACCTACATTGGGTCGTCGCCATCGCTGCCTACCTCCGCCTGCTGTATTCGCTGATCGGACGGCTGATTGGATCCGGACGATTGACCAGATTCAATTTTTCCACACCAGATACCTGGTCTGGTTGCTAGAGGGGCGTCATCGATGCCGGACCAGTCTCCCGCTTTGGCTATAAAGTAGGTGCTCTGTTTCGACGGCTGGCAACCGAATGCCTAATCAGCTCCGTTCATCCGGCTCTTCGCATTGCGCTAATGCTTTTAGGATCCCCTCCCGCATCGTACGACCATCCCTGCTAGTTGGAAAAATCCTCTGCCCATCAGCCTCCATTCCTTGCGTCGCTGCTAACGGCCAGACGTCGCTGTCGCCGATCCGTCGCCACGTTGTCGATGACCGTAGGTTATGTTGCTGCTGATGCTTTCATCAGTGACGCCTTTCGACGCTGGCGTCGCTGCTGGTATCTCCACCAGACACCCTGTTCATGGCTGCCATGGAACAGGGGGTCGTTCATTACCTGTATTCGTCCACATTGGGTTGTTGCCGTCATTGTCCAATTCACCAGCGCTGTCCACTGATCAGACAGCTGATCAGATTCCACCAGATGGCCGCATCTGATATCCTATGGCCCAACAGATGCCCCCTGGTGGCCAGGTAGCATGGGTAAACAATTAGTAGAGTGAGCGTGGTGTTGGCCACCGTCCCCTATCTTTGGAAAATCAGATTTCTGTCCAAATCGGTCTGAATAAGTTGGCCAGTAACTTGTAATTCTAGCTGTTGATTTGGAAATTCAAAAGGCTGCATGGATTTCCATTTTAGGATACCCCTCGAGGAGCCTTTTTCAAGCTTCCCCCTTTTATTCTCTGCCAAGCTCAACGGCTGCCTGCTGGTGGCCTATAAAGCTGTCCCGGGGGAGGCTGTTGAATCTTGCCTTTTTAGGTTCACGACGCTTCTTTGAGTTCAGACTCTTCACTTATTTTGACAAGTTCTTTCTGAGGACTCATTCTGATTTTCTTCTTTCGGCATCACCATAAGAGAGGAGCTCACTCATTGTTGTCATGGCTTAGCCTCATTGCATCGAGTTCAAAGAAATTTGTTTCTGTTTCTCTGTTCGTCTTCTACCATTTGGTTGAAGCTTTTAACTCATCAGCATTTTCGACGAGACCTGAATTTCTCTTCTCTATGTTGTGGAAAAGATGGGTTTTCTATGGCTTATACCAACATTATGCCTACTTGAATAAGATCGTGTATAGGTAGCAAGAATGAACAACACATTCATTCTTCCCTGCTAACGTCGTGCATTATTCTTGCAGCGCTAAGAAGAATGCACGTCCTTAACATTTTTCTTCAGTTGGGGACTTCTGCAGATGGTTAGGAAAGGCCCCTGGCATCATGTTAGCATTGCTAAGGCACTGTGTGGACCCGTGCTATCACTGTGCCATGTGCCCCGGACTGCTCTAGTGTGGTTGAGGGGACGAGGCCCAGGCGGAGCCTAACATGAGCTCGACGAGAACAGAAACCTCGCGTGGAAAAGAACGAACCCACCGTTAGGGTCGACTGGCTGCTGGACGTGGGCTGACTGTTGAGTGGACCCATAGGATGAGGCCTAGGCGGGGCTTGGAGCCCATGTAGGCTACTTAATTGATTCAAGCCCAAAGATTGACGAGTGACAAGAAACCCCTGATTCTCACGATGTTTGTAGGAAAAATTCCTAAAAAATCGTAATTGCTTTGCATAATTCCCAAAAGCTTATAGTTGTGTCAGAAAATTCATGAAACAAATCCAACCTTCATGGAATAAGCTCAAGGCTCTTTTTATCAACACGTATTTCTCTTTTTTTCTTTTTTTTCTTTTTTTTGTGTAATGTCATCAATTACCTCTTCACATCTTGAACAAGGCACTCGTTGACATACTTTCACTCTCCTTCATTCTTAACAGATATGGATCCTCATAACAGAGTGGCTTCTCCATCCCTTGTTGGCTCAATTGACTGTGTGGACTTCGATTCTCCTATTAGAGCGGACGAGTTTGGCTCCGTTCCTTGCAATGTTGATTCAGTCTTTGCTGGAGGACATAATGTAAATGACCAAGATGAAGCAACATTGATGTAACCTATGATAGATAACTCTATTCCAAATCCTCCCACCACTGAAGCGGTTCTTTCATCTGATGTTACTCTTGAGCCAGATGGATCAGAGGAAGGAGAGATCTTTGTTCCACCACAGTTCAAAGGGAATTCATATTGTAGCCCAGTGCCAAGGAAAAATTCTTCTTGCACTGCAACTCCAAAATGGTGCTCCTATTATGCCGGCATGCTAAGAGGAAGCTTATATTGCGGCTCAGTGCCAAGGAGGAGTTCATATAGCACTAGAACGCCAATCACTGCTGAAATGGAAGAAGCAAAAGAAGGGCGGTGACCCTGACCTTCAAAGTACTATCCATTTTTATCAGGTTAAGGAGATAGACAAGGGCTTCTTTGTCTGGCTAAATGCAGAGCTTCCCAAGCAAAAGCTTCCCAGTTTTGATCGCGATATCCCAGGGCATTCTCCAATACGTCACTTTTCCATGATAAATATGAAGAGTAAAGAAAGCCCTTTTGCTCTTCGCTCTCAACCTTGCTTTATACATAGAAAAGACATTGAGAGCGCTTATCTATCTGCCAATGCCTTTGTGTACTAGGATGAGAAGGACCACTTTGATGGCTATTTCCTGTCTCCCATTAAAGAGATATTGGATCCTTATGAGTACTCTGTGGAGACCCCTCACCAGAGGGCAACCATTCTTGAGGGTTATAAGTTTGTTACTGATGGAGAGAGAGGCTGGTTCAAGGGTGGTTTACCAAAGAATAATTTCTTTAAACCTTGGGCAGAGCATATAGCAGTAGCGCACAAAAGCGTCCTTTGTCAAGCTGGCATTTATGACGTGATTCTTTGTACTCACAGTCCATTCCACCGGCACATGGAAGCCATGTGTGGCTTCATTTAATTCTGGTCTCCAACGAACAATTCCTTCCATTTTCCTTGTGGTGAGATGAGCATCATGCTGTGGGATCTCAATGTTGCTTGTGGGCTGCCTGTCATCGGGGAGCCTTTAGACTTCTACCTTCGGCCGAATGAGGATTTCAAAGAAGGCAGCTTAGGTCATCGCATCTTGAATATCATGGGTAAGTTAAGATAGTCTGGCACTAAGCTTCCTTGGATTGGCTGGGCGCAATTGTTCAGAAGGATTTCCAATCCCAATGCTCAAAAATATAGGATGTCAGCACCTGAAAATTGGGCAAAATGGACTATTTGGTCAGAAGAAGCTCTTTTAGGCAGTATTGTCCCAGAGGAAGAGTTAGTTTTATTCCTTATGCAGTGGCTTTCTGTTATTATCTATCCTTCATCAGTGCATGATCATTGCATTAACCCTCTATGCTTAATGCCAGCTCTTCAGCTTGCCAAAGGTAAGAGACTGTCCATGGCTCCTCGCGTATTGTGCAACATTTATCGCGGGCTGAACAACATGGTCTTACACTGTTCTGGGCCAGTCACGTGTACTACTTACTTCCTAGTCCACTTCTTTATAGCCTAGTTAGGAATTTATTTTCCCTGGATTTACGGGGTCGACTCACCAACTCAATTGCTTGGTGAAGGCTTATTATTAGCGAAGTTTTTGACTGCCATTTTTAGGAACATACGGTTTGATGAAGTGACGGATCGGTTAGTAGAACTACACAAGTTTTCTCAAGAGATGTTTCTACTTGCTCCGGTCAACAATCCTTTGGGATTTGAGGTGAAAGGCAAGGATTAAACCTTTGTCAAGGTCAATGAGTTTATCATTTCTTTGCAAGCTTGCTTGCTTCCTCTTTAGGAAGGCTCTAGGTTTTGGGTTGAACCATATTTCCTGAACCGTTTTGCCAGGCAATTCAGTTATGACCAAGAAATGCTAGGTCATGTTATATTTATATCTCGAGAGGAGCGTATAACAAGAGTTGGTCCAGCTTGGTGGTATCTACTATCATTCCGTTTTACCTCTACATTTTGAGATTATGACATTTTCTTGCCTGGCCTAGCCCGAAGAGTTCATGTGACCAAGAACTATGCCTAGTGGTATAGCACCAATGGGGGCAAAATCAGCAGGGCGATGCCCCCTAATTGTGGTATGTTTGCTTACCATCCGTTGGCATCCTCTTTCGTTCTTGACGTGCCCGAGAATGTTTTCTTGGGAGCGCAACGGGCAATGGATTTTGAGAGAGCATCCACTTTTCCACAAAACGTGTTATGGTTAGATGAACATCATCCTCATCAACACATTCATCGTACCGATCATAGTCACATTGGATGGTGGGGTTATGGTGAACAGATATACCCCATAGGAGAGAAGATTTGGGCGGAGCCAATAACTCCTGAGCCAGCTATTCTAGAGCAGGCTCCTTATGTCCCTCCAGATTATGCTGAGCAAACTGCATCAATCAACATGCCCCTTTTAAGGGAGAAAATGACCAAAGCGAAAGCTGATGCAGAAGCAGGGTTGGAACGGTACTTGGCAGATTATACTCTAGTACGATTCTATGATAAGGCTCCTTGGGTTTTAGCTCCTTTAAGAGCAGACTTGTCTCGAAAGAAAAGGACTGAATCTGATAGTGCTGCTAGGAGGCAAGATGAGGAGGAAAGCATTGGCCAAGGATTGTTCGAGGCTCCTCCTCTGAGAGTGGCCAAGAGTGTGATCTCACGCCGCAGAGCAGCTCCTCCGATTTTGGCTCTCAAGAAGAGTACAAAGGCAACAGCGAGTGAAGATGCTTCTATTCTAGTCATTAAGGAGATGACAACTGATGAGGAGGTTCCTGCTCCAACTGTCAAGAGCAGGGAGGTGGTGGCTAATGACAACGTTCACGTCCTAGCCATCAAAAGGAGTAAGAAGGCGATAGCCAGTGAAGGGGTTCTCGCTTTAGGGATTTCCACTACAGATTGAAGGAAGAAGACCACAGTAAGTCAGAAAGTGCCTAACCCTCTTTCTAGGATCATACTTCCTTGTGAAACAACTCTGTCTGCCCCGTCGTCTTCCAGACCTGTTGAGGCATCAGAGCAATTGGTAGAAGGTAGCGAGACATCGGGTGGGAAAGACACCGAGGCTGTCACTGCTGAAGGTGTTCTTATGGAGATGCATACCAATCAGTCAGATGCTCTCAATGCATTAGTAGGAAGCTAGAGAGAATCATCGCCTGATCTCTTCAATTTGTATGAGCTGATTAGCCAGCTTGGTGACATCCCTTCTCCTCTTTCTCCATTGTCTCCACACCTTCTTCATCTGGCAAGACCTCCAATTGAAGAGGAGGTTACTTCAGCAGAGATCCCATTTGAGGGTGTCGCTCCCATAATTGTTCTTGAGAGGGGAGCAGACAAGGCTACTCTTGACCTTGAGAATGAACATGTCGCAGGCAGAACCTTACCCTCTACTCCCAAGGCATTGCAACAGACTGATGATAATGCTTATGAGTTACGTAGGGAAACACCCGAAGTATCGACTTAGCATTTTCATGTTTTGCCTAGTGAGGATTTTCTCCATCAAGGCAACAAAGGAGCTAAGCAAGGTTCAACAGGAAAACTTAGAAGATGAAGTCCAATCATTTTGCTCGGATTTTGCTAGAACACTACGGAGAGCCTCTTCGCCTGATGCAATCGCGAGTTTAAAAGATCGTTTTCTGTTTCGTGTCGAAGGTATAGAAAGGCTGGGTAGTGACATCTCTTATTTGTCAGCCATCTTTAAGCAACTCGAGTCTTTTCAGCAAGTGTGGGAACAGGCTGAATTAGATGCTATCCCGAGGCTTCCTGCTGAAAACATTGCCACCAAGGAAGTTGAACTTGTAGATCTACAGGCTAAGATTGATGAGAAATTGTCAATCGCAGACATGACTTTGGAGCACCTTTCATCTCTTCAAGCAGAGTTAACCTCCTTGAGAATAGATATTAGAGCAAACGAAGATTGCCTTGAAGTTCTCCTGCGAGATCTTCACCAGTTGAGCCATCATTTATCTTTTTAAGAATATCTTGTTGCTTCCAAGGAGAAAGATGAAGCTGAAGGTTTGGAGACCATCAAACACTTGAAGCAAGATGTGGTTGCCTCCCAACAAGAAGTGACGGCGATTGAGGAGACTTTAAAAGAGTTGAAGTTATCTCCAATTATGAGCCCGGAGGCCACTCAAGCCTTGAAGACAGCAGAGAAGCAATTCAGCCTTTTGAAGGAGTCTATTTTAACTGCCTTAATTCACTTGTAAACTTCTTCTATGATTAAGAATCTCTTATGCTGATGAGTTTGTAGTTTTAGCATCTTTTTCTAGCAACACCTGGTCTCTTGACATGTTTTCCTTTTTTCTTATTTTTGGTAATTCCACTTTTGCACTTGAATTGAATTTCTTAAGAAATATGTGCAAGGAATATGGAGGGAGGAGCGAATGCCACCAGCATCTGCTCCTTTCCAGCTCATGCATAATAATGCTTTAGGAAACGCCCACTAATGAGCAATTCTCCTATACCATTACTATTTATAATCCGATATAAACCATTGGCATAAGCCTCTTGCACAACATAAGGGCCTTTCCACTTGGGTTCAAATTTGCCAATTAATTTGCCACCCATCATTATTTTAGTCCTTAATTTGAGAAATAAATCGCTCGGGCGTTAAGCTTGGAATTTAACTGATCAGTTATATGCCTCAGCCATGCTAGCTTGGTATAACTCAATTCTTTATTTAGCTCGAAACCGCTTTTCATCCAAAGCATCAAGCTCTTCGAACTGCAACTTGGCTTGTTGGTCAGTTGTTAGTCCCGAATGTGTTGCGACTCTAAGCGATGGCAACTGCACTTCCAAGGGTAAGACTGCTTCTACCCCAAACACCAAAGAATAGGGGGTTGCATTGGTTGTTGTCCGATGAATGGTACGATAAGCCTAAAGTGCCTCTGGTAATTTGAGATGCCATTGTCACCTATTCTTATCTGCCATTCTTCTCATGATGTTTAGGATTGCCTTGTTGAATGCTTCTACTTGGCCATTCCCTTGTGGATGATATGGTGTAGAGAATATATGTTTGAT
>JAYJMB010005339.1:0-12071 GCA_036873735.1 Pouteria campechiana | reverse complement strand
AATTTTCTATAGAAACTAAATGATATGTTAAGGATATAATTGGTATTAATTAGTATGGCATGTCTTAGAAACAATATATATAGCATTGAAATGTTTTCCCTAAATTGTAATGCCATCATGGCGTAAACAGGTTTTAGGACTGTGGACAGATGGGTCACTTAGAATTATTGTTTTAAAATTTTTAGTTTTATTATTATAATTGAAAAATCGATGTTTATCAGATTTTTAAGTATGTTAATTATAGGGGAAACTCTGCCAAAACTTTGATAAAATCCCATTATGGGTACCAGGGTGAGAAAGTGAAACTCGACTACCCTACCCTAAAAGTGAGTAGGTCGAGGTAAAAATCAGGGCAAATGCCCACAGTCACGCCTCAAAAAGTAGGACATGACAAACCCACAGAAATTGCTATGAATTTTGTTGTTTTCTTATTTTCTCAATGGCTCTAGGTTCTTCATTGCGATGGCCTAAGGACATTTGCACCTTCCCAATTTGAGAATGAGTTGTGGAATCAAGGTGGGAATTATTTGAGAACAAAACCATTCAAGAGCAATGAGACAACATTGGTGGGGCAAAATCGAGTGCTTTACATGATCCAGATGGAGGAATTTTGTACTACTAAAGATGAAGGGAGGAAGAGAGGATTGAAGTTTTAGTTGTTGGATACTATGCAGTCTATGTTGCTGAGACTAGATGGGCACCCAAGCCAGTATGGTCACCAGCCGGAGGAGAACGTGACATTGTACAATGACTGTGTGCACTGGTGCTTGCCAGGCCCCATTTGATACATGGAATGATTTCTTGCTTGAGATGCTGAAGATGGGGAGGATTCATTCCTCAAGGAGAAAGCTTTCTAAAAGCTCAAAGAAGCTGATCGTGATATAGAATGTATACTGTAGCTATTTGTGCTTATTCATTAGCCACAGCTGATGCATTCAATGGATAGACTCAAGAAAAATAAATGATGGTTGAGCCTTCTGATTTGGGCACTTAAAATTGTCTATGATGGTGGTCATATCTATGATGTAGGTGACACCACACAAGGCATGGAAGATTGAAAAGATGAAGGTGTTTTGTTCGTGTTTGATGTAAATTTGTAAATAAAAATTGGTGGAAATTATGGTTTCGTTATGATTGCTTGTCTTTGAAAATTTTACCATATGCCAAGACGGATTTTATGGACTACTTTAATGGAAAATCCCTCTAATATATATTTAGAAAAAAAATACTACATTATTTTGGTCGAGAGATAATGCTATGAAGAGAATGCTATGGGAAAGTGAAGCTACTTCCTATTCTTTTTAAGATATGAATGTTTTCTGAAATTACAATGTAAGATTTCAGATGCATCCTTTTTTGAAGGGTTTTCTGCTACTCGGCTTGTTTGGGTAGAATCCTCTTCTTTTCTATTATTCTCAGTCAATGAGATGTTATTCATATTTGTTGCTCTGTTATTCTCAAATTATAATTATTTTTAGATTCCAATGTTTAATCTAATGTTTTCGATACAAGAAGATAGTAATATTCTTTGAATTGAAGCAGATAGTTTTTTAGTTGGTTAGTTAGGTAGTTTTTTAGTTGGTTAGTTAGGTGGTCCTTATCTATGAACATGGGAAACCCAATGAGGATGCGAATCCTTCCTTGTAGCCATGTGCTGGTCATCATCTATGAGGTGGGAAAAATCACCTAATCAAATTTCTAATTGTGGTTTGCACCCCATTTATTGAAGGAAACTTTTCGCGTAGAAACTAAAAATGCTTCATTTGGAACTATAGATGTTAAATTTATGAAATCTAATTCACTAATTGTATTTAAATAAATTAAAAAAATAAATTACATCTCAATATACACTACTGAATGTCAAGATCTTAAAACTCAGCCCTTGCTCTTTTTGGCTACCACTTCCAACTTGTGGATCATATAGTACAATAGGCAATGATATTCGTAACTCATGGTTTACCTTATCCATAATATCAATATCATGTATATGTAAATTCTCTCCACTGCTTTGTACCATCTCTTCATTTGATGGATTTGAACCATTGTTTTCTTCTAGCTTCATTATTGACATTGCTGTTAAGATATTTTCTAAGCCTTCTTCAGCAATAGCAAATAACTTATAATTTATACTCGCTTTAGTTGCTAATTCAGACCACTTCTTGAATAGTTTGAGTCATCTCGCTAAACTAGAATTCTCAACATTAGAAATAACATATGTACCACAAACTGTAATATTTTTTTTTTGGTCTTTTCATCCACCGCTTTAAAATATGTAAATCAGGCATATGTACAATATCTCATAAATGAAACATAGCAAGAATATGCCAACAAACAAAACCATAGAATTCGAAACTCAGGCATGCACGAAATGCCATATTTTTCTCATTGTCCCATATAATCCTCCTCACTTCATCTTTTTTTCTATTCTCATACTTGAGCACCTTATATTTATCTATAGGTCCATCTATCTCTTTAAACACTGTAATATAATATTGAGTTGCAACTACTTATTCTCAAAATTCATTAAAGATCTCCTTGTTGTAAATTTTACTCATGTATGACTCTATCGTATGTGAGATTGCCAATGCCGGTGTGTCATATGTGATAGCACAATTAGCTTGAAGTTCATCATGTCATCTTCTCTTAACAGTCTTCTACAAATTCAATTAGTTTTATTTTACGATTTACAAACTTGTCAAACAACAAATTCATGCTCTTAGAATGCCCTGTGGTAGTCATCCTGACCAAAAAAATATGCTTAACATATGTAGGAACCCACATTTTATGAATTTTATATAAGTTTTACAATCATTCATTTTGTTCTAGTTTAAATTTTGATATAAAATTACTCCAAACAGATTCAAAATCTTCTATAACATCAGTATTATAGATGCAGTTTGACCATTATGACTTAAAAGACAGATATTGATGGATAATTATAGTCAACTTCTCATGAAACTTCTTGTTTAGATGCCAAATGCATATAACATAGTGGGTTTCTAGAAATATCTCTTTCACGACCAATAAAATTGCGGCATCTTGATCAGTTACAATGGCTTTTGGAGGTACACCACCCATAGTTGTAAGCCATGTATTAAATAATTATTTAAAATCCTCTTTCGTTTCACCAAAATGAGGCCTTCCCTAACAATACTAACTGTTTATGGTTGTTCACTCCAATAAATGGGCCAAGGGCATCTCAAATTCATTTATTTTGTACGTTATATCAAAACACACCATGTCATTAAATGCAGTATAATCAATCTTCGAATCCCCATAAATCGAGAAACATGATGTTAAGTGATTATCATCATCATGTTGCATATCAAAATAAAAATTAGAATCAATTGTTGTTTTCTTCTAAAAATATACCATCGAATCCATTGCATCACCACTATATATTTCCTGATGCCTTTTTCTGAGTGCATTTCTTAAATTGACTTGACAAAAACCTAATATTCAAGCTCACCTGTTTCAAGAGACATATAGTCTGAAGTTCTTGCTACATCAATGCTCACTTTATGTAAGCCTTCAGAAGTGTCTATGTAAGACATTAAAACATATCTATGTAAATGTAGGCAATAAGACTTTAAAGGTGTCTCACATGTATGAGTATGGTCCTCCATAAATTTTACTACTTTCCTTTTTTTGACCTAATGCCTTTATGAACTACAATCAAAGTAGGGTAGTAGCATCTAGTTAGACTTCTTTCCTTATACTTCTTGTTGAACAAATACTCTTAAATAGCTTGATTTTGATGATGAACATCCTTAAACAACCATATTTTGATGATAAGCAAAGACATGAGTGAAACATTAAGGTACTAATAATTCATTCTCAAGCATTTTGTAAAAATATTTTTCAAACTTATCTGGAGAATAATCTTCATGATGATCAAAGGAAGAAACCAAGTAAATGCTCAAGTAATATAAGTATATAAATTACAAATATATTTAAGAGAAGAAAATAAAAAATTCAAAGGTACTAATTGAACTTTGGAGTCAACTTCGGGTTTTAGAGAGCTTCAGAGACAAAGGGAAAATTTTTCAGAGTCACGAAATCACATGCTTTGGAGTTAGCAATGGAGTTTCAGAGTCACTAGAGAACTTCGGAGACAAAGGAAAATCCTTTTTAGGTCACAAAGTCATAAGCTTCAGATTCCAAAAAAATACATCGGAGCCAAGACAAGCATTTTTGGAGCTACTGAAGCACTTCGCAGACACAAAAAATAATTTCTAAGTGATGATATTACTTTGGAGTTAATTGAATTGCTTTAGAGTCACGAGCTTAGAAACTTTAGAGTCAAGCGCTCACAAACTTCTGAGTTAAGTCAAGTATTTTAGAGTTGAGCCAACTAACTTCCAAATTGACAAGGTGCTTCGGAGACAACGATGAGAGCCTTCAAAGTTAACAAGACGCCTTTCGAAAAATATGTCGGAGTCAAAGGAAATAAACTTTGGAGTCAAGGAAAATACTTTGGAGTTAGAAAAGTATTTAAATTTTCAGAGTTAGTCTTTTAGGGTCATGGAATAATCACTTTGGAGATAAAGAACTTCTTTGGAGTCAATCTCCATGATCTCGACGCAAAACACTATTGTCCTTCCGCTTTGGAGCCTCCGAAATACTTTTTTGGTGCATCTGAAGAGATGGTGACTTGTGTAAACTATGCAAAAAATTCATATTACTTAAAAGCTTGGAAGATCTGATGTTGGTTCATAGACTCCAAAACCTCACTGAAAGTACAACGGTCTTAAATTCGAATGTTTCTCTGCATTAAATGTTTCTCACCTACCGTAGCAAAAAAGTTAGAGGCTTCAATATAAAAGGAGTTTTGTAAGAATGAAAAAATCAAGAAGGTCATAATAAAAAAAAATAAGAGAGAGCATTTACTAAGTCTTTAAGGCCTTTCTTCTACAATTTCAACTCCATTGTAGTTTATTCAAAGAAGCATTCAAAGTTATTCATTCAAACTTTTTTGGAGATTGAATTTTACTACTTTATTATTATATTATTTGTGTTTACTGCTTTCAAGCTTTATATAAAATCAGCCTGATAGAGGCATTAATACTTGTACGCATTCATTTTTGCATATCTCTGCAAGTTTGAGAACTTGCCCCTATGTAATGAAAGCAAGTAGATACTTACTAAGTATTTGTACAAGTTAGTTGGTGAGCTTAGAAACCAATAAGGGTATTTGTTTGATCAAAAGGTTACTAATCAGAGAAGGTATTAGTGGAACCTGAGTTTAGCGGAGAAGGCTAACTCAGAGAAGTGGAGTAAGAACCCAAGTAAAGGGTCAAACCACTATAAAAATATCAATCTAAGTGCATTGTGTTATCAGTAATTTCTTTAGTCTTGCACTTTAATTATTATCTGGCTGAAATTTTTAAAGACTCAATTCACCCCCTCTCTTGAGTCACCATCTGAATGGGACCAACAATTGGTATCAAAGCAAGCTTCACCAATTATACCTTACTATTCCATTTATATAACTTGTGAAGAGATTTTGATGGCTAGCTATTTCAATGACACTTCTGCTGAATGTTAATCTACTTCCTGACCTCTACTATTTGACGGTACAAACTATGGTACTAGAAGATGAGAATGAAAAATTTCTTGATTGCCTCAGATTATCAACTATGGAAAACCATCAAAGATGAATTGATTGTCCTAGACATTGAAGATAAATATACTACTGAGGACATTCATGAAACTGAAAATGATGCTAAGGCAAAAAACTGCCTTTACTATGCTCTTATATCATCTGAGATTGATGAGATATCCTCTTATGATACTGCAAATAAATAAGAGAAACTAAGATAAATCTTCTCATGCAGGAATATGAAGCTTTTAACATGAAGGAGACAGTCAATTTCATATATGTATGAAAGGTTTCAAAAGATAACAAGTGGGTTGAAAAATCTAGGAAAAAAATATGCAGAGCCCAAAATGGTGAAGAAAGTTCTGAGATCTTTGTCAAAGCAATGGATTCCCAAAGTGATAGCAATCTAGGAAGCAAGGAATCTGAACACAATAAGTCTAGAAGAGCTCATGGGCTCTGCTATGACTCATGAGATATTAATGAAGCAAAAAACATAGAAGAACCAAAGGCCAAGAAATTAATTGCTCTTAAAGCTAAGTCAGAGAATGACAAATTCCAAACTGATGTATCCAAAATTGAAAATGAAGATGAGGAAATAAAAATGATTACAAGAAGATTCAAATCCTTGTTGAAGAAGAAAAAGTTTGGAAATAGTTCAATGAACAATTTTGGAAGAAATAACAAAAGAAAGAACCACACACCTGTTATAATTGTGGGAAACCTAGATACATGAAGTTTGACTGTCCAGAATCAGACAAGAGACAAAAGGATCAGCAAAAGAAGAGGTACAATTCTTACTTTGACAAAAAGAACAATAGCAGCAAAAACAATAACAATAACAACAAAATAAGAAAAAAATTCCAAAACAAAAAGAAAGCTTTAGCAGCATGGGAGATGTCAGAGAATATAATAAATGAAAGTGAAAGTGAATAAGAAGAAGAACATGAAGCTCAAATCAACTAATTATCTCCAAAATAGAAGTACTCATGATGAACTTCATACGAAAATCAGCTTCATGCTAATCCATGAAAAGCAGGTAAATTCTAAATATGAAAACTCCCAGTCATAAAGAGATGTTAAAAGAATTATATTCAAATTTTATGACTTTGAAAGAGAAGTACAAAGAAACTAAAAAGGAGCTCAAAAGAATTACAAATGAATGCTCTAAAATAAAAGAAGAAAATTTCAAGTTCAAGAGTAACAATAATGCCAATAGCATACTTGAGCAAGTAGTAGCTGAGAACAATACTCTGAAAAAGACATTGACTTCCACTTTATTAAGAATGAAACCAAAGAAAGGAA
Source organism: Pouteria campechiana (assembly GCA_036873735.1). Taxonomy (NCBI): domain Eukaryota; kingdom Viridiplantae; phylum Streptophyta; class Magnoliopsida; order Ericales; family Sapotaceae; genus Pouteria; species Pouteria campechiana. Next base: position 5,167 of record JAYJMB010005339.1, on the reverse strand, counting down.
GTGAACAACAACAACACAAAAAATTTGAGCTTAAATAGACTACGATCTGGGTTCCAAAGACAGTTGAAAATGTACTAAATGCGACCCAAACTCCTTTAGATAAAACAGTATTGCCCAAGAAACAGTGGGTAACAATACTATCTGCAACTAATTCACCTGGATAAATTCCCAAATGGGTATCAAAAGTTAAGACTTAACTTTATTCATGAAGGTGTGCTTGGGAGCCACAAAAAGCAGTACATAGTATATCGATAGTAGTTGCTCAAGGCACATGATAGGAAATAGGGAGCTGTTCATGGAACTGAAAATAAAATTTGATAGAACAGTAACCTTTGGTGATAATATTAAAGATAGAGTAGTTGTGATTAGTAAGGTCGATTAACTACTATCTACTACTATTTCAGATATACTTTTAGTAAAAGGATTGAAACACAATCTTTTTAGTGTAAGTCAATTTTGTGACAAACGCTACAAAGTTGTGTTTGAATCTCAATTTTGTTCTATACTATATAAGTCTCAATCATTTATAGTATATGGTAGAAGATATAAAAACATATATTTGGTTGATCTTTCTAATATTTAAGCTAAGTGCCTTATTATGAATGATAATGAACCTATGCTGTGACATAAAAGACTAAGACATGCCAACAAAAATTTAATTAAAAAACTATATAATAAAGATCTAGTTTTGGCTTACCAAAACTCAAGTTTAATAATAAGTTGTGTGATGCTTGCATAAAGAGTAAGAAAGCAAAAGAATCATTTAAGTCAAATAAGGAAGTATACACAATAAAACCTCTTCAGTTGCTACATATGAATTTAGTTAGACCAACAAGAACTAGAAGCCTTCAAGGAAAACATTAAACATATGTCATTATGGATAACTATAGTTGATTTACTTAGGTAATTTTTCTAGAATCCAAAGATGAAGCTTTTTCATTCTTTGAAGTATTTTTCAAATGTATACAGAATGAACAAAGCTCTCATATTATTGCCATAAGGAGTGATCATGATAGAGAATTTAAAAATCATAGATTCACTGATTTTTGTGAAAGCAATGAAATTCTTCAAACTTTCTCTCCACCAAGAACACCTTAACAAAATGAAGTAGCAAAAAGGAAGAACAAAATCCTTACAAGAGATGGCAAGGATAATGTTAAGTGAATACAACCTTCTACAGTATTTTTGGGCTGAAGTAATGAACACCGCATGTTATATTATTAATAGAATCTTTGTTAGATTCATAATCAACAAAACTCCATTTGAATTATACTTTAACAAGAAACCAAATATTTCATATTTTTATACTTTTGGTTGTAAGTATTTTATTCTTAACAATGGCAAAGAAAATTTTAGAAAATTTGATAATAGATCTAATCAAAGTATATTTCTGGGGTATTCCATTATGAGCAAATCATTTAGAGCTTACAACCTGAGACTTAAGATTATAGAGGAATCCATTCATGTTAAATTTAATAAACATACTAACTCCATGAAAATAAATAGTGATTTTGATGATAAGATAGATAATCTTCCAACAAATATAGAGAAACTAAAATTATGAGATAATCAAGTAGAAGCTCTACTATCAGAGACAATAATGGATGAAGCTAAATCATCCACAAAAGAGGTAAATGAGGAAGGTAACTCATCTCTTCCCAAAGATTGGAGGTTTATGCATGCTCATCCTAAAAATCAGATAATTGGTAATGTATTCAACAAAGTTAGAACTAGATCATCCTATCACCAAATATGTAGCAGTTTTGCTTTTATTTCTCAATTAAAACCAACTTGCTTAGACCAAGCATTAGAAGATGAAAACTAGATTTTAGCTATGCAAGAAGAATTGGATCAATTTAAAAGAAATGATGTGTGGACTATTATTCAAAGAGCAAACCATCAATCTGCTATTGGGACAAAATGGGTCTTTAAGAACAAACTGGATGAATCATGAATTGTGGTAAGAAATAAGGCGAGATTAATTGCAAAGGGGTATTGTTAAGAAGAAGGTATTGACTTTAAAGAGTCATATGCCTTTGTTGTAAGGATTGAAGCCATTAGAATGCTTCTTGCATTTGCATCATATATGGAGTTTAAGCTATATCAAATGAATGTGAAGAGTGCATTCTTGAATGGTTTCATTAATGAAGAGGTATATGTATAACAACCCCTTGAGTTTGAAGATTCTAATTGTACAAATCATCTATTCAAACTCAAGAAAGCCCTCTATGGTTTGAAACAGGCTCCTAGAGCTTGGTATGAAAGGCTAAGCAAATTTCTAATTGAAAAAGATTTTTTAAGGGATAAAGTGTATACTACTCTCTTCATTAAGCATGTAAAGAAAGATATATTTATAGTTCAAATTTATGTTGATGATATAGTATTTAGTTCAACTAATGAAAACCTTTGCCAAGAGTTTTCCAAGACTATACAGGGAGAATTTGAAATGAGCTTAATGGGTGAACTAAACATCTTCTTGCGACTATAAATCAAACAAGAAAAAAAGAATCTTCATCCATCAAGTCAAATATACAAAGAACTTCTAAAGAAATTCAACATTGAAGATGGTAAAAGATATGGAACACCAATGAGCACTTCAATAAAAATGGACAAAAATAAAAGAGGTAAATTAGTATGTAACAACCCTATAGAAGCACGATATGATCATTATTATATTTGACGGCAAGTAGATCAGATATAATATTTAGTGTTAGCATATGTGCTAGATTTCAGTCAGCTCTCATAGAGTCACACCTAATTGCTATAAAGAGAATCTTTATATACCTTTTAGACACACCAAGCCTCAGTTTATGGTATCCAAAAGGTTATAATTTTAATTTAGTAGGGTACTCTAATGCAAATTTTGTAAGATATAAAGTAGATAGAAAGAGTACTTTAGGATCTTGTCAATTTCTAAGAAGCATGATTATATCATGGTTTTCCAAAAAACAGATATCTGTAGGATTATCAACTATTGAAGCAAAATATGTAGCAGCTGACTACTGTTGTGCTCAGATCCTCTGGATGAAACAGTAATTAAATAATTTTGGCCTTAACTTTGTTAATATCTCTATAAGATGAGATAACACTAGTGCTATAAGTCTAACCAAGAATCCAATGTTGCATTCTAAAATAAAATATATAGAAATCAGGCACCATTTTATTAGTAATCATGTCCAAAATCAAAATATTTATTTAGAATTTGTGTCAACTGAAAATCAATTAGCATATATTTTCACTAAGCCTCTTCTAGAAGATTGATTTAGTAAGTTAAGAAGAGAACTAGGTGTTTTAGATCCAAATGCTTAACTTAAAATTAATAGAACATCTATATAATGTTCCTTATTGATTATTTCATTAAAAATGCACAAAAGAACAAATTTGAGAACTAGCATCATTTTTGGAGCCTCCAAAATATCCTTCGAAACCTTCGAAGATTCATCATGCCTCCAAAATAAGATCTCGGAACCTCCGAAAGTAAATCCTAACTACAACAACAATTCAACATTCTATTTCATAGCCTCCAAAATAAAATTTAAGATCCTTTGAAGTCCATTCTCTTACATAACCATTTTGTAGCCTCCGATACCACCCCCGAAGTAAAGCTTTGGAGTCATTAAAACATAACAATTGTTGCCTCTGAAGATAGCATATGTTTATTTTGGATCCTTTGATACCATTTTCGGAGCAACTTAAACCCTAAACCCTATTTAAATAATCAAAGACCTCTGAAAACTTAATACCTTGTCTCTTCAAGCATCTGAAAACCCTCTTTTAGAGAAAACCCTTCATCTTCCCACTTAATTCAAAATTCCTCCATTCAACCAATCTTTTCATCGCATCTTCTGCAATTAATCTTTCACATCTCATTCTGGAAACACTCACAACATCTTAAAACTTAATCCTTTTCTACTGCAACGGCAAGACCAAAGGGAACCACCAACTCAATAGATGGAAAAAAGAAGGAAAAAAAATATCCGGAACAAAAAGCAACCAAAAGAATCAGACCTGAAACAAATACACTTGAGGTAACATTTCTCAACAGTGAGTCTGATTATTCTAGGTATATGGAAAGATACCATGATAGGAAGATTATAAAAGGAAGAGTTTTCAGTTTTGAGTTTTCAAAGATAATGGTATGAAATTGGAAGTATGTGATTGGTTCAAATACCAAGGATGGATGAAATATATAAGCATCAGAGAACATTTCTATCAAAGACTTATGAGAGCTCTAATATACAACATTAACATTAGAACAGAGAGATCATGAATAGGAGAAGTAGAATTAAATGTATCCACTAAAAGTTTAAGAAGATGTTTTAATCTTCCTCTGGTAGAAGCTGAACCAGAATAGCCAACAAGACAGTGACTGCACTCAGATTTGGTTGGAGCAGAAATTGATGAGAGAGAGAATTATCTCCACTCTAGCCATTTGAATTTAAATCTAAAACTATCTTAGATGATTGTAATAAACAATGTGTACCCAAGAAAGGGAGCCACATGAGATGTATCAGAAAAGGATGGAAGAATACTATGGGCTCTCAAGAATAGAAAGAGAGTTGATCCGGCAAAACTTATGTCAGATCATATTTACTCAGTCAAGAGCACTTTAAGATTTCTTCTCCCTTATAGAATGACTCTAACCAAGCTAATAAGGAAAGCAGTAAGTATGTCTGAGAAGCACAAGGAACCTCTAAGAGACTCAGACACAATGAATGAAAAGACTTTGAAGAAAATAGGATTCAAGAAAACTTCACAAGGCTGGATCAATGAAAAGCCAAGAAGAGCAGCTCAACTAAAGAGATCTAGACCAGAGCAAGAAGTAGAAAGAACAGCAAGAGAAAAGAATTTAAAATCAGAAAGAACAGAGAATTCAAGAGAAAAAGAAAGATATGTCAGAATAGAGGCGTCAGAAAAGAGTTTAAGAAGAGAAAGTGAAGCAGCAACAACAACAACCACTCTATCATACACTCCCATTAGATCTCCATCACCTATAAGACCCACTTCTTCTCATTAACCATTCACACTAACCACTTCATCAATCTGATGAGAATGCAAAATGTCATATTTTATTCTCCTAATACTTCAGTTTTTGCACCTATTTGATTCCTAAATATACTCATTATTCTCATATTTTGATTTAGGAGTCAATTGGAGTGGTTGAGCA
>JAYJMB010005338.1:0-12071 GCA_036873735.1 Pouteria campechiana | reverse complement strand
GGAGACCAGTCCCGGTCATGACGTTCCGTTAGCATTTCGTTTCTTCCTCATTATTTACTATGCCTGATCTGACTTCTTGAGCGCGCCGCCCTCCGCGACTCGTCGCTCGAAACACACCCCTTTTCAAGAAGAAAAGTATATTGAAAGGAAGGTTGTCCTTGTCGAGAACTTTTAGCCTGTTTGTAAAAGTCCTTAAGTATTAGGAACTAGAAGACAATCAAAGGGCAGCTTTGTATATTGTGGTTTATTGGAACTTAGAAGCAGAAGGGTTGATTCAGAGAATTTAGTATCTATCAAGGATTGCACTGAACCGCTACAGAACTCTCTTATATGTTTTGTGTGGTTGTGCTTTTAATTTCTGTACTTCACTTTTATGTAAATTATTTATATTAATTTCCAATCATTTAATACCCTGTCTCCAGTATTCGCCTTCCAAGACCAACATGCATGATCCCTCAATGCACTACAAAATGAAGAGCACTTTTGGAATGGTTAGGATGTACACTTAATATATTTATGAGCAAAATCAGCCATACTAGACCTAGCAGATTAACAATCTATGACACAAAACCATGAGCTTTGCATGTTCAAAATGCAAGAAAAATTATATCATATATACCTAGGGACCTTGGATCAATACTTATCCTTCTATTAAGTGTTCCAGTATCTTAATGAGTCATTTCCCAAACCATGTGCACCCTAATCAAGAGATAGGCATCCATAGTAAAAAGGAATTGGACATGATGGTTTTATGCGATGCATGTAAGAAGGATCATTGTTTGACATTATGCATAAATATAACCTCTATTGCTGACTTAAAAAAAACTCATTTTCATAGTTGAATTATAATACAAAGAAAGCTTTAGTTTGCAATATAAAGGAATTCCAGATCAAGATGTATGGTGGCTAGTAGAGACAACAATTAATAGTTTCAGCAGATAACTGCCCTAAACTAAAATTTCAATGAGAATTATGAATGAACAACTAGTTAGTTAAGTGCATAGTTGCATATAAGACAATAAAATAAGAAAAAAATGTAAACTAGAATTTAGAAAACAGATTAAGAACATGCATCCAAAATTTACAAAGAAAGAGGGTGACAGAAGGTGAAAACATTACCAGGCGGTTACTCCAATAACACCAAGGAGCAAAGAAATTGACGGCCAAAATTGGATACCTGAAAGACAAATCTCATTGCCAATTGGGAAGAAGAAATAAAATGTTATATAATTAATTACTCTCTGAAGGTTACTAATCTTGCTCAAACAATTAATTATTCATGGATTAACATCATTTTAAAAGTCTAATTAGCTTCTTTCAGATATCATAAACATTATAGGATTCAAAAATAAGAAAAAAGAAAAAAAGGCAAGAAAAGAAAAGAAAAAAGCAAAATTAAAAGATGTTTAGTTATTCACATGCAGATATTTCATTCTAGAACATGGCATAGTCAAACATGTCGCCACTCAGAAATTAATTACTCACAGAAAAGTATACGAAATTTTGACAAAATATAACTTTTGAAAACTGTAGTTTATAATTTAATCATTGAAAACATCAAAGCTATGTCCCCCATCACAGGATAAGTACATAACAAGGATTCTTGGAATGGAGATAGAACTCCTAGATTCCAAAATTTCTAGGTTTCAGTGTTACAACATATTCCCAACAGACGTGGCCAAAATTTCTTAGTTTTTCATGATTTTGTCAGATTAATTTACACGGAGCTCTATCAGATTGTCATGGATCAAAGCTCCAACCTAAGAATCCTAAGAATGGTGAATTTATACGAACAGTTTAGATGTTAACAATTTGTGATACCATTGAGATGCCTCGTTAGTAGACTGTGTATGAATGTGTGTTAGGTCTAGAGTTCAAGTAAACCTTTGGCTACACATTATTCTTTCCTTTCAATAATGATATGATACTAATAATAATTTGTGGTTGCCCCATAGGTAAAACTTAGTTTAGTAAGAGAAATCTTGGGTTATAAATTCACCCACTTACCAACCATGTAAGGCACTTTTTGGAGGTAAAACAGTAAGGCCCAATGGGCTAAGGGTAGGAGTGTGACAGAAATGGTATTAGATTAACCAACTATGCATTCCAAGTGCTAACCTTAGTCCTGTGGAAATGAGTAGAACACCAAAACAGTGGCATCGGGATGGGTCCTATGGTGCCTTCTATGGTGAGAGAAATGTTGGGTTAAAAGTTCACTCACTTTACAACCATTTGAGGAGCCTTTTTGGGGGGAGAATTGTGATGCCCAATGGACCAAAGTGGACTATGTCTTGCATGCAATCTAGGCTGTGACATTTAGCATCAATACAACAGTTGTATAATAAGCACCTTTTTAGAGTGGTAGAGCAAAGCTTCAAGCTAAGAATCATATGAACAATTTAAACACTAATACTTTGTGAGTACTACTAAACTATCTCAGAAGTAGACCATAACATGTGAGCATATGTGAGTTAGATCCAAGGTTCAAGCAAGACTAAGACTGTGTTATACTTCGTTTCAATAATAGTAATAGAATTAGAAAGAAGACAACGACAATAATTTGTAATTGCTCCATAAAATTCAGTTTTTATTACAGTGGCCATATAATAAGTATGACATCATTGCTGATGAAATGAAGTTGAAAATGAAGGCACTTGATGAAAATAATCATGGGCATAGAACTTTGGTTTTGTCCACTTACTGTTGCACATATCTGTCAAAAGTTCTACTGGTCAGTGGGACAGCCCCTTCAACATATTCTTGATCAGCTTCATCTCCATGATTAGTGAGTCTTGGAATTGGCCCCGAATGAAACTCACCAGTTGGATTTAAGTCAGGATCTATTGAAATTTTGCGAACTGTTTTTGTTATATTTAACCTATTCTGCAAATTGGAAAGCTTAGATTTAAATAACATTATCAACTTAAGAAATAGATACATTCAAACAAATCAGCAATTCTTACGGCCACAAATCATAGCCTCCTTTTTCAGATGGATCTAAGACAATGACAAAGCGGTGAATCCTCTGATGACATTACCCCATCAGTGCTTAAGGTAGAAACAGATAAACTTCAATTCAACCCAACATATTACATATCTGAGTATCTTGGTTAATCATTACTCATCCGTTGGGCTTGTTGGTACACAAGGTAACTCATCTCCAACCTTCTCTATCACATTGTGAGAACCAGTGGATTGGCTCCAATTAAAAACAGTTAATGGTTGTTAATGTCTACTTATATTTGGTGGCTAGGATTATTTGATTGGAAACCTATCAAGGCCTGGACCTACATGATGGAGACTCTTCAAGGGGTGAATTACTCCAGTGAATTTATGTGATAGCAAATGATGTTGATTCTTTATTTTGGATATGAACACTTTAGCAACAGCAAAATTCAGTTCCCAAGTTCTTTATGGATCCCAATCATTATTTGATAGCTTCAACTAATCCTCACATTCAAAATATCTTTTGTTATGCTAGTTATCAATTCATACAAAAACCTTTCACTTACAGATCAGACAATTAGCATTTTCCAGCCATAGATTCTTGATATGGGCCACCAATAGATGCCAAGTTCAATAAGCTAAACTTCTCCAGTATATAGCATTCTCAAATATAATCGCACTAAGCCAACTAAATCCAGGCCACTTCTTAGATAATTTGGTTCCAATGAGATGCAAGCAATGTTTACAAACAACTATCCACAAGATTGAGGCTACGATTTTCTACCCAAGTTGACTTTGATGGAGTTTTTAAACAACAATGATTTTCATAATTTAGTCAGGTAACTCGTGGTATTGCTGAACACATAAAATTCTGAAGTTCCAATGTTTCAAAAGTAGTGAAAGTATCAAATAATTACCCAATTTGATTATGGATTCCAGTTTTGGTGTTCTTCATATCAGCTTATTTCAAATGCATATTCTTAACTTAATATAAAAATTTACTTACTGTTCCCAACACATCGCTCACATCAACTGATGCGAATTCACATGATAGTGCAGGAAAACTGCAATTGATAAGGAAGAAAAACAAAAGAAATGAGGAGAAAGGTCAAATTAGTGAAAGTATCAAAAGAATAAGAACGCATAAAATGAGAACTCTAAGAATGGAAAATAGGGTGAATGCATAAAATGACACTGTTGAAGAACTTGCAGGCATAACAAAAATAAATAAAGTAGCGTTACAAATCCAGGCAAATGCATAAAATGTGTCATAAAAGGTGGCCATGTTGCTCAGTGATCCAAACCAGTTTAATATGAACCTCAGCATTTATGGGATGCCACTAAATTCTACAAATTCAAAAGATTCTAAAAATCTTGTCCTTATTATCGTGTTCAAATGTTCCCTCTAGAAACCTCCAAATTTTCAACATACGCCAAACACTTAGTGAGGCAATCAGCTTAACTATGGAAAATTGAATCATTGGCCACAAAAACACAGGAACTTTGCGTAATCAACAAATGCTAGTGGATATCCAGGACTAATGTCCATCATGATCAAGCTGATATTCTTCAACAATTTAGAAAAGGTGATGACTTAAACAAACCTTAAATTTAAGTTCTTCAGGAATTTTTAACTTGCATACCTACAACTGCAGTTTGAAAGAAGGAATATGGTAAAGTGACAAGCATTTCATATGCTATAGCATAAAAATGCAAGATTCCTTCCATCATCTATAACTAAAGCATCCCATATAAGTCAGACCTATAGCATCAATATTTTTATTTTATTAACATAAATAACTAACAAAAAGCTAAAGGGTGAATCTGCATTCAACAAATAAAAAATTTACTATCAATCTGATAACCCAGCAGTTAGATATTTTAGTACTTCACTGAACTGGGAAAATAAAATCTAAATAGATTGCATTTCACCAAAAAAAAAAAAAAAAAGCAGAACAATTTACACTTACTAGCAGTGAGTCATGGTTCTACCTAATATTAAAGTCAATCCTCAGGAATTCCCCATCCCAACTCTTATCGACAATAACAGCTGTGTCTGTGCTGACTTTCAAGTAATCATGTAGCTCCTGAGACATAAATGGAGTATAATTTCCTTCAATGAGTTCAAAGAATAAAAAAAAGATGAGAAAGTCCACATTCATTCAAATTTTCTTTATATGTATATGCCTGTGCGTCTACACTATCAGAGGACTGAACCACCAATACAAACAATAATTGTGGATGTTAATCAGTCAGGCAGATAATGATTTTTGAAATAAATTTGTTTAATCCCACAAATGGGAGGAAAGAGGATAAAACGGTTTAACCTGATTCTTAAATTGTATGCTTAAGTTGCCAAATACTTGCAGAAAAAGTGTGGGAAAACAAGGAAAAATAATAAATGGGAATTTTCTAATATATATCTTTACTAACTGATTTCATTCATTTTATTTCTAAGTATGTTAAAGATCTAGCTGCTGATCCCCATACTAGCTTAAGAGCAACATCGGACACCAATCATGAAACATGGCTAGACAACATGGAGCTCCTGTTTCAGATCATAACAATTAGGAAAACAAAACAAGAAAATTAAACCTCAAATAGGAAGGAAAGAGAAAATTATACCTAAAATTAGGAAGGAAAAGGAAAAAGGGTATCCAGAAGAAAGTGAGATTGTTTGGATTAATGGATTTTGATGAGTTTAAGAAGCATCTACAAAAGTCAATTATTAGATATGAGAAAATTTAGAAGCACAGTATGCATTGAAATGACCATTCACATTGGATTTTAGTCTCAGACATGCCCAAAGTTTGAAAATCCTTGAAGACATTTCAATATAAAAATAGGAATCCACAAATCACTACTTTCCAAATATGAAAATAGGACTCCAGAAATCACCACTTCCCCACTGTGTTCCATCATTATTGTCAGTATGGGACACAAACCACCATCATCACCCCCCCTCATCCCAGAAAAGTTCGAAAGAAATTGATCAATTGTTCATGCTCCATATCAACCACCTCATGGTTCCTCAGGCCTGATTTGGACCATTTGACAGGAGGACCTGCTGGTAAGTAACATCTAATCTCAGATAGGCATGCCCACATGACCACATGAAGAAGGCAGTCCTTTTTGAAATCCTTGTTTGATAAGAAGCCTAATCAAGCATCTACAAAGGTAGGGGGCGTAAAATGTCTATGACTGGGTTGGGCACACTAAAATTCTGAAATAAGGCTGATCCAACAGACCCAACCTGCACATATAAACATCTAATCTAATGAACAAGGTCAGGTTTGCTCAGGTTCATACCAGCAGGGAAGTAATTGTTCAACCAACTTACCATATACAAAAGGATAACAAGTTCCCAAGAAGGCATTGTTTCACACACATAGAAAGAAGAATGAACAATACATCGAGCTAAGGAGAGGTGAAAGTAACATATACCATCCCAAATAAAAACACCATGGCAAGTGCTGCTAAAATGGAGAGCCCTGCACCTGATAATGATGCCTCTGTCAAATCCCTGGGGATTTTCCTATCAACAGAAATATGGATATCCACATGAAAGATATGCATACCACTAAGAAGTGAAATAATTGAAAAAATAAATATTTAAACAAGAAACCTATTAATAGTGTACTTGGATTCACTTCCAAATGAATCAGAACTATGCAGTTACCAAGTTGAAATAACCAAACCAGACCTTTCCAAGCAGTACTAATGTACTGTCATGAATTTAGGCTCGAGACTATAATGAATGGCATTGCAGATTGGATGGAAATGTATGTAAAGGACAGTTGTCATTAGCTGTTACCATAGACAAAAATTCAAATACAATTGTGTAATGCTCAGCCAAAATTAGTAGTACTTCATTATAAAAAGAACTTGGTCGTCCTCTGAAGATCTCAACAGTTTAAGTTGTTGGTTTCATGGTAAGCAAAGAAATAGTTACATCTTGAACTATCCTATATTGTTATCAATGGGCATCTGAAAATATCCATTCGTTAGGAACTGCATTGTTTCTCTAAACAATTTCAGACCAATAATGTTTTGCGTATCAGATATTTGGTCCATATATTCATGACTAGCATTTTTTGAAAGAAAAATTAAATAAAGACAACCATGAGATGGTAATGGAAGTGTCACAGGACTCCAAATTATTACTCATCCTACCGTTTGAACAGAGCACCAATGTTGTCCTGCCAATACATGAATGGTACTAAGCTTGTGAAGACCTCACTTTGCATGTCGTAACATAAGCATGCATGCACCATCACAAAATTGCCTCAGACGCTTCACATATGAATGGAAGATGGATGAATTACATAGGCCACTGCATACATCCATTCCACTTCAATATTCTGACAAATATTCCCATGTGCCATTCCATTAAAGGCCGAATTTTCACCAGATAATCTACAGATGTTAGCCAATGGAAAACCAAAACTCAAAGACAGCATTGAAATATACTAAAACAAGAAGAAAAATACAAGCAAAATTCAGCATTGCAAATATGCATAATGCATATGTATTTGGGAGAAGAGAGGATTTTTTGAAGGCAGATGATAAGGAGAAGATGGAATAGGGCAGAAGAGAACCTACCTGTAAAAATCGACTGACTTGATCTTGTTGGAGGAGATCATGCTGACAATGACAGGAAGGGAAGGAGAGAGGATCTCTGTTTCCTGTTGTTCTGTCTTTCCAGATGCCCGAAAAAGAATTCAATAACCATTTCAATTGGTAGAGCGGTTATGTGACTCGCGAGACCACCTTAAATGGTAGCCCACATCAAGGCTGTAAAATGGTAATTTTCTGCCAGAATTAAATGTTGCAGATCTTCAGCCTGCACAAATTCTGGAGACCACTATATAATAATAGGTAAATGACAACAACTGTGGTATGGTTGAATAACTTATCTACCCTATGGAGCACAAGTATACTATAGAGTGGTTTTCTTAAATAATTAAAAGAAAACTAAGATCACTACTGTCAAGATGACCGTATAAAAAAAAATTAAAACACTTACTTTTCCCAGCATGCATTTAAAATGCTCCTAAATAAAGCTTATACAGTCAATAAATTAAGTTTTACCATCAATCATTGTATTTATTTGCATGGTTACTTGAATAGCTAAGATTCTTGTAACTGCAAGATAGTTGTTCTTTTTTACAATTCTTGTCTCGGAGCCTCTTCATTCGTATATGTATTTTACTTGTATTACCAGTAAGGGAATGACAAAGTACCTCAATAAACAAAGAAAAAAGATAATTTGAGAAATACACAATGTTATAAAATTCATTTGTAATTATAGGAAAAGTTGAACTTATTATTCATTTTATATTTATTTTTAGCATATAATATATTTTAAATAATATTTATTTTTTTAATATACTTTTCCAATGCACTCTATCCAAAGATACCCTGATACACTTTAAGGGCATGTTTTGGAATGAGAAAAAGATGTGGAAAAGAAAAAGAAATATGGAAAAAATGAGGGAAATGTGAGAAAGTAATGTGATGTAATCGGATGTAATAATTAGAAATGAAGTACATAAAAATAAAATAAGTAAGCTTTTTATATAAAAAATTAAAAATAATGATTGAAAATATAGGTAATAGTAAAAAAAATTGTTAAATAGTTAAGACGTCAAATCATATCAAAATGCATAAAAAAATATTAAAAAATTATAAAAAAAAATTACACCATCTTTCCCTTATTACCTAATACACCCTTAAAATGAGAGTGTATTTGTACCTCTTTTATATTTCTTTTTAGATTGATGTGATACTTTAACTACTATTAACTATTATACTTTTTTTTTTTATCTAATATGTCATATTTCTAATACTTTCTCTTTCAAATAAACTCTATCCAAATAAACCATAATAAAGATTAACAATAATGTCATGGACTATTTAGTCAGTCATAAGAGCCCATAAGAAATTTTGATTAACAGGGCTTACATGAAGCCTAGTATGCAGCGTAAAAGATGAATTATTAAGAAAGGTTATTGATTTCATACTTTAGTAGACTCGTGTAGATAGGAACCCAAACCCTCCATCAAGGAGTCTAAATATCAGGGTAAGAAATATCGCAAATATATATGTATTATTCTTTATTGAAATGTATTTGAATTAACTTTACAAAGTCATTTTGCATAAATGATCAATCATTCATCTATGTAAAAGACAAAAGTAAGAGAAAATCATATACTTATTGTTGTTTTATTTCTTTTCTTGTTTATTACGTTTATCCTTTTTTTCCGATTATTCAATTTGGTAAGCCCAAATCAATTTTTTTTGTTTTTATTTTCCTTTATTATTTAATTTAGTGAATCCTAGATACAATTTAATTTTTCTTTTATTCAGTTTACTAAACTTGAGAAAAACTTTTGTTACCATGTTCTTTTATTCAATTTGGAGAATTGCGGAACAATTTTTGTTTTTTTTTCCCCTATTATTCGATTGAGTTAACTCTAACTTATAGATTTGATATTCAATTTTTATATTATTCAATTTAAGAAATTCTAGATTCACCATTTATTTTCATTTTTCTATCAAAGATAATTGTAAAATCTATGTATTTACCTTCAAGTGTTATGTTTCAATTTAGAAAACTCTAAATTTTGAATTGCACCATTTTTTTTTTTAGCTAGTCAAGTGTTACTAGCTAATTACTAAATTCATTTTAAGATGATATCTTATAAAAATTACTTTTTTTCAAACATTGATATTATGATAAAGTATAACCAAATATACCTTTAATATTTTGAAAAATAGTATTAAGGTATAATTTTTGCCTCTCAACCTTGTTAGTATAGATATAAATATCGCAAGACTTAGTAATTTGAAGTGTATTTAAGTTTCATATGTGAAACAAGACCTTCTTAATTAACTAGCTAGTCATATTGGAGTAGAATTGATTTGTTTAATATGGTATGCTAGAACCAAAACTATTTGATTTTTATTTTGTCTTCAATTTTTATTATATCTATATTTTAAGTTTGCATACTTATCTATCTTGTTGTACTTGGACGTATGAGGGGCGTCAAGTGTAGTTGTATGTTCCAAACTTAAAGGGTGTAAGTGTATAAGTGAGAAAAAGGTCTCCCAAACTTAATAGTAAATTGAGGATATAATTGACCCATTTAATATGACATTAGAATCAAATCTAAGTCTATTTATTTATCTTCAATACTCCATTTCTATTATATTCACCTCTCAGTGTAGTAATTTGTCTTGTTGACCAAAATGTAGGAGTGAGTGCTAGGTCAATTTAATTTAACTAAAACTTATTGTCTAATAATTGATTGGTAGTTCCAAAAATATTTAAGATTGAATTGTCCTCTAAGGAGGCTAAATTCATGAATTAATATTTAAGACAATTAAATTTTGGATAAATTAAAATAAACAGATTTGCCAAATCTTTATTTGATAAATAAATATAAAAAGTTAAAACGGTTAAATTTTAAATTTAGTAATATTTTTCAAAAAATATGAATATTTTATGTATTATCAAACAATCGTAAGCACATTTTAGGAGAATAATTTTTTTATAACTAGAAAAGCACCTCAACGTGTGCTTATGGCTTGCTTACAAAAAAGTGAATTGTAAGCCTTTTTTTCGCGAGTCCCATCAAACATGGCTTAATTGTTAAGGTGGTTTATTTGAAGCAATGAGTTATGAGCCTTAAAAATATACTTAATCAAATAGGCTCTTAGCCCGGTATTAGTTCTACATTGATTAGTGGTTCAAAGGGTATTTGAATTTTACAAGGGAAAAAGCACCCCCCTAAACTGGCTACTTGAGAAATTGGCCCAACCCTTGTTAACAAGATACATACACTTGTGTTAAAAGTTGAGTGTAAAACTTCGAGATACAAAGGGCAGATGGAGAAAATATCGGTGACAATATGCTATTATCAGCAAACGATCCCGGGGAAAATTAAGGTGGAGTTCTATTATTATTTTTCGGAAGTCCTGTGGACCATATTCTCTTGTTCACCCCCATTTCGGCTCGATTCCCGCCATGGCCCGCCTTCCGTTTGAAACAGAGCTTTTAAAGAGGGTGTGTCTCCACTCCACACGTAGATCCTTCCCCGTGCTGCGCTTTTCGATACTCTGGTGTCTCCACTCCACACGTATAATACACTTATGGTTATGTATTATGTGTATAAAATAAAATGATTAAGAGCACCTGAATTTCTGTGGAGCTGGGACGGTTGATTTCTTTTAAGAAATCTACTCCCCCCAACATGAATGAATTCTCAATTTCGATTTATTATCCTTGAAAAATGGATCACTGAACTAGTGTTCGGCATTCTCAGCGTTTCCAAGAGAATGCTTGATGGATTGGCCAGATTCAATTGAAATGAGGGCCAGCGATCTTTGGACTTAGATGTTTCGATTGACATGGCAAATTTTTGTAGGCATCCATACCAAACCGTTTATTGCATCGACCTTCTATAACTAATCTGAACTGTGCATCTTAAGAGACCAAAGGTTTGACGGTTAATTTAAAGTGGGGCAAAATGTCATTTCGTTTGGCCTATCTCGTTGACAGTTTTCTGTATCTGTTGGCCAGCTTGAATAAAGGACTGGACTGGACTGGGCTCTGCCCATCACCAGCTCAGTTCGGTCCAGTCCTCATTGTTCGGGGAAGCTGGTCTTGGGGGTCGAAGGCTGGCTCTTCCAATTAATGAACCTAAGACATGATCAAGCAGGAAATAGCATTTTTAAAAATCAACTGAGTAAACCCAATGGAGGGCACATATACTGTATTATCCATCTCTTGGGTAAAATGCATCACCCAACTTGAGTTGGCCTGTCCAAATTCATGTGAGTTGGTGAGTTGGTGGTTATTGTGACTAATTTAGTTTGTTTTTTATGTTCCTGAAGGATTCTTAAACAAAAATTTTTCTACATCATTACAAGAAAACTGGAAGATTTACAAGTATCAATTTCCTTTGCCAAATGGTATTCACCAGCATTATAGCATAAATTTTTCTACATGGTTCGAAGGCTTGGAAAATTGGAACATATACAAGAAGTATGAGAGAGAGAGAGAGAGAGAGAGAGAGAGAGAGAGAGAGAGAGAGAGAGAGAGAGAGAGAGAGAGAGAGAGA
>JAYJMB010005337.1:0-12073 GCA_036873735.1 Pouteria campechiana | reverse complement strand
GAATGCAGTAGATTCGCAGGCAACCTCATTTGTGGTCTGAAAAAGATGGGTAAACCAAAAACAAACTTAAAAGGCCTTTTTTTTTTAACATCCATAATAAATCTACATTGTCTTATTATTATCCCTTTTAAAAAAATAAATCTAATTTATTATTGACATCATTTTCTAAGTTTTTTTCAGCTCTTTTGTTTTTTTATTCTCATTCGTTCAATCTATTTTTTTCTCAAATCAAGCACACCGTGCGTGATTAAAACCATCTAACTATATCATCTAGAATGGATGGTGGAGATGGCTTCTTGACAGATATTTGGGATCATCCCATTGCGGTGATTTCTTTTTCATGGTGCCCGCTCAAGCGATAGGGAGGATAATCAATCGAAAATGCTGACCTGAGACAGAGGCAACTGTGGGCATGTAGGTAACTTTCCGTGCAAGTGACCCGTCGACCATGCGAAGACTCCAGTCGACTTTGAGGGACCAGGCCCGGGGTTCCAAATCGACAAAGCTCTTGACTCGACAACAAGTCTTCACTCGATTGTCGTTTGTTCTCCTTCGAGGAAATCGGCTGAAAAGCGAGTCTCTCGACGTGCAGCACTTTTTCAGGGCCAATTGGTAGACGTTTTTTATCTCTTTTCTTTTCTTTAACCCTTCGTTCCTCCTACCATCTCCTTCTCTCTCTCTCTATATATAAGTTATATTATGTTTATAACTCAGATTTAAAATAAAATTTTAAAAATCAATTGTAATAATGGAAATATGAATAATGATTTAATTTTTTCTTTTTTCTTCATTTTTTTTTCTATTTTTTCTTTAATATATTTAGTTACTGTCTGCAAAGTGCTAGTTCATTTTTACAATTAAGGCGGGTTTAGTACTTAGGACAAAGAGTCTTAGCAAAACATAAGTTTTTTCCATGTTGAAATGAGAGGAAAATTCTTGTCAGAATAGCATTTCAATAATCTAGAAATTAAATTTTTTATTATAATTAATATAAAATATTTATTCAAGACAAATTTTAAATAAAGCTTAACAAAATTGAAGATATTAATTTAATTTTTAAACCATACATGGCAACCCGAATTTAACCCAAAATCAACCCAATTTTTTTAAGATTAGTTTAGGGTTAGATTGGAGTTTTAAAATGAGGGTTAAGGTTAGGTTGGGTTGACTCCAACCCAAGTTAATTAAACCCAATTTACATCTGCAGAAAATAATGGCTAAAATAAAGAAATAACCATAAAAATATAAGAAACATATTGGCTCTCCCGTGTAATTATTTGATTTTCAGGTTGCCATTCACGTGATTAGATTCATTGAAATATTTTTGTAAAGTTGCTTCGTTTTAGGCCCATCATACTATTTAATAAGACTAGATCGCATCGTTATATACAGCATTGCTTATTAGCTGAGAAGTTAAAGATTACTGTCATGCAAAGCCCAAGGGAATGACTGTGTCCGTTTGATGGATGATTAAGACATTATAAACATTAAAGCCCTGTTTAGCAATGAAAACACGCAGAGGAAATCTTCTTTCTTCCTCTTATCTTCTTTCTCAACCGGTACGACATGCATCTATTTTTATTTATTTTAATAGCTTTTTATTTTTTCTCACTGTCCTTTATATTTTTAATAATTAATTTTTATCTTTTTATATTAAAAAGTATCTATTTTTTATTTAAATTTAATACATTTAATTTATCTTGCAACATTATTTCAGATGGTTGAAGTCTGTGGTCCAATGTATTTGCATTTGCCACACGTGCAAGGACACGGAGATCAAGTCAAGCAGCCCATATGACGGGCCTGTCAGACTATTACTCAGCCCAATGAAAATCCAACTCTCAGAGCCCATTTATTTCCATCTAAATGCCACTGGCCCACTGTCGTCCCCGAGAGAGAGAGAGAGAGAAAGAGATGGCGTCCGGATGGGGAATCACGGGCAACAAAGGAAGATGCTACGATTTCTGGATCGATTTCAGCGACTGTATGTCTCGATGCAGAGAGCCCAAGGACTGCGCTCTCCTCCGCGAAGATTATCTCGAATGCCTTCACCACTCCAAAGAGGTTTTCTCCATCTCCTCTTCTCCCCAAATTCGATATTAGAGAATTTTCTTCCAAACAAAGTTGAAAAATCCCTTACGAACTTACACTACAAGGTCAACTACTTGTTATCTCCTGAAACGTAATTATGTGATCACGTGTTTGTATTTGGGTATTTGCAAAAATCATGTTTCAAATGGAAATTTTGGCTGTAATCGATGCTTACATGTTCGGCTATGCGTTTGGGCCGCCCCCCAAAAACGTAGGTGCTCGTTGCTCAATTACATTTAGCTTGATCGCGAATCTAAGTGACCAGGACGACCATGAATGCTGGTGAATTAGATTGTAATTTTAGGTTAAGACACAGCTAATAACGAAAGCTGAATGTGGGTGTTCAATTTTTTCTTTAAGGGGCCCATGAAGCTGCAGTTGACGGATATATAATAGTACTTGGAAGACAGAGATGCTGATGCGAATGGTAAGGAAGGACATTGTAGTTAGTTTCTTACATTTTAGGGGACTAGTAACAGCAGTTGATGCTGTTGTGCATGGCAATTCTATATGTTTGTAGTTGGGATTAATGACAAATCCATAGACTATTGTAATCTAGGAGGTTTCTCCTGTAGTTTTGGCACATGGGAGCTAGCTCTACTCAGGCTACATCATTCAAGAGGGAGCCCATGAAGTGTTGCCACTCTAGGAAGCCATTGATGTGATCAATTTACCATTGCGCGAGAGTTACAAATGAGGCCATTGATATTAGATGTGTAAATTGTGACAAGATTGGACCTTATATTTTCTTTACCTGTCCTTGGGCTTAACATTCCTCCAAGAGGACCAAGAGTATCCATAAAGGGGGTGTAATTAGGCTGCTAGGTTTTTGTGTGCAGACTTTAGCTATTTAAAAGTGTCTCTCTCAAATGTCATGCATTCACAGTATCACCACGTTAGCTTAGAGCTGTTCTTCAAGGCATGCTCGATTAACACTGCATAGAGGTTAATTTCTTGACACTTTATTTTATAGAAGTTAATTTGTTGGTACTTTAGCTATAGTTTCATGAATCCTGAGATCTAGGAAACACTAGAGCTTGAAGCGTTGTTTTGCAGGAAGAAATTGTTGTTGGTCTGAAGTCATACTAGTCAATCAGAATTAACTGCATGATGAAAGCCTGTGCAGGAATTTGATCTGTGAGGCAAAGAAAAAGAATAATTTTTTTTTTTTCAAAGATAGGGATTCACACCTGCCTCAGTGGGTTGTAGGCTATTTGTATATATGTCAAACTTCACCTGGTCGATTCAGCATTGCTTTTGGGTCAAATGTACTTTTTGGTCGTTAGGGTCTGCATTTAGCATTTCATTATGTAAAATGAGGTCTGTTCCACATTACATTCCTCCTGAAATGTCCGGGCAATTTCTTACCCAGTATTAAACACTTCACTGCAATTCCAGTTGTGAAGAGCCACCCATAGTTTGCAAACCAGGTGACATTCACCAGGAACTTGTCTTAGTCAATATGGCCGGGCCATTGCCTGAATTTGTCATTGGATTGGGGTATCAGATGTTAGTGGGCTAATTGGTTTTCTGGCAAAAGTGAGACTCAGATGTATCGGGTCAATCCAAGTTAACTCTAATCAAGTGACCATTAATAGATCAATTATGAAGTAACAATGAAGCACGAAGGCGGGAAAAGACAGGCTTCCCATACAGTTTGAATGGAAAGAAATCCTTTTACCATTAAGGGATAAGGACAAAGAGGGCACCAAAAGCAACAGGGTGAAACTATGGGGAAAAAGGAACAAGAGGACAAGGAGATGGATAAAACTTTTTATTGTTTTATTTTCACCAATTTTCTTTCACTTGCTTTTCTAGATAGAAAAAAAATTATTTTTAGCAGTTTTACTACAAGCTTGTTGTTTGTTAATATTACCAACTTACCGTATTGTAAATTAACTTTCTTGGAAAACTACATTACTGGTGTTTTGTTAGCCTTAGTATATATGCTTATTAGTAAAGTCATGATCAAAGATAATTTTGATTTGCTGGCTGACCCATCTGGTCCTGAGTTAACCTGAATGCTGTGTTTGTCCAGGCCTTGGTTGGCAAACCATGAATCTGGTTGGAGCATAAATCCCATCTTCTAAACTGGAAGTAACTGACAAGCCTGATTTGTATAGATTTACAGCGCAAATTCGGAATGGTTCTTTGTTAGGAAAATTGGTGTGGTCAGTATTATGGAGAAGAATTCTGGTGGAGAAATAGCATCAGAATGATGGAAGAGGAACTCCACAGACTTTTTTCTTAATAGTGTTTTAGAAGCTAGAATGGGATATTATGAGTGGAGCATCTTGTACCACCTAGAGTGGCATTTTCTCTAGATGACTTAGATTTGTTGTGAAATATCTTTTATTTTTGTTTTTTTCTATGAGTATTTCAAGAGGACAATTGACGCTGGGAAGATCTCTGTGGCAGAGCAGAATTGTGCATATAAGGATTAAATCAAGAAATCTCTGAAACAGGAAATGATAGAGTGGTTTGACTATTCTGTTCCTCTGATGAGTATGTAGTTGCCTACTTTTGTAAGATACTTGCTGGACAACGAGATTGAGGAATTTTCTCGGTCAAGGAGCTCCAAACAGACAAGATAAGGCAATATGGAAAGGGGAGTGGGACTCTCTGTTATCTTTGCAATGAGATTGCTGGTTTAGTAAAGATCACACTTCTATCTTTAGAAAACCTCCAATTGGCTGGGTATGGATGTCAAAAGTTCCACAAAAAAAAAAAAAAAAGGTCATGTTGTACACAATACTTTAGATTAGCAAATTTGCTGCTGTAATCCTAAACAACCCTAAACAATCAGTTGGTAAAAGGAATGCAGATAATAAATCCATACTGTACAAGAAAAGAAAGGCCTTCTGTTGCCTCCTTTCAGAGTCACTAAGTTTCCCCTATGTTCATTGATATGATACATCTCTATGGAATGTTGTTGATCCTTAGATTAGCATATTGTTGCTCTACTCCACCCTCTGAAATGTATTTTTGCATTGTGTTGATTCTCACAATATAACAAATGGAGCCTATAAGCCACATAGGTACATTCTGTTCTTTTTATCTTAAAACATTAATCTAAAGAATGAATGCTGTCCTAATTTAAATCTTTCAGCCAACCTCTGATTGGAAGCTCTAAGTGTGATTTGCAGAAGCTGTAAGAGTGCTTCGCACAATTGTCGACATGCAGCAGCAACCTGGATATCCTAGCCAATGCAAAATGCCAAGCAGCCACTCAAACTTTTCTGCTTATCAAGTGGGCCATGCATTGAGGGAAGCTGACAGTTGGCAAGGAGGCTAGTTTGACATTCAAGTATCAATATTAGCTGCTCTCATGGGGAATTACCTTTTTTTTTTTTTTTGATAGCTTTGTAGGAATGGTAACTCCTAATAGCTGAGAAGGTCCATAAGGAAGTTGGTAGGGATCAAACCTTGGTTATGGTTCATGCCCTTGAATTATGTCTACTTGTTGAGATATGAAGCTGGAGACATATAAAATGATTTTTGGGGATGAAATCTTCACAGTGAAGTAGGGTCCAGAATCTTCAGATTGTGCAAATGTGCTATGATTAGCATTTGTTGTAAAGTGCCCATATTTATTATCCCCATGATGTTTATATATCTCACCCACTCACCTATGGATCACAGAATTTCTAAATAATAGTAGAAGGTGTTTTACTAATAGATTTTTGGGGTTACATGAGGTATTTGTCTGTGTACTTGAAGGCCAACTAGTTATGTAATTACTCTGTAAAGCAAAGTGTTTCGGTTGCCAACTGGTGCTTTTCATCTGTAAAATCTATTCCATGAGTTCATGGAGATACTAATCTGAGATGCAAATGCTTCTTGCAACTATCTTGTGATTCTTGGTATCTCTCCTTTCCAATTCTTGGAGTTAGCTCTCCTCCAAGGCCTTAAAAATTACTTAAAATGTATTACCTTTGAAATCTTGTGTGAGGGAAGAAATATTTAGTTCATACTAGTCATCTTGAAGAATTGCTGGCTTATCAATTTGATGGGTCTTCATGGTCAGGTTAATCTGTGCTGTTCAGAGTTGGATGTAAGGGCATGGAAGATGTAAGGCTGACGTTTCTAATGATTTTTCAATTAAAATCTTTCTACTCACTGGTTATGGTTCCGACTTCTTCTGTTAATGATTCCTTGGCCGCTACAACATGGAAATATAAAGGTACTTCTAGGTTGTTGGCTTTAGGCTGGTTAGAAGCCTTGAAGAGAATTCTTATAATCAATGATATTCTAATAAGAGGGTTGATCTTGGTCAATGGGTGCTGTGTATGTTTGAAAGGGAGTGATCAGTAGATAATTTATTTTCAGCTTGTCAGTTCTCTTAAAGGATCCTGACAGAAAGCCTGTGTTTCCAAATGGAATGGGTGATGCTGCGTTGATGGTAAGGCCAATTACCATGTGATGTGGATCTAGGATCACCTTGAAGCATGAAAGAAATTTCTGGAGAATTTAGTTTAGTGGCCTCAGTGAGAGCTGTCTGGTTGAAAGGACTAGGTGATGGTGTTCAACAGCAAATACTACACACCTAAGACAATAATGGGTGCCTCTTAGAATGTGGTGTTTGTCCTTTGGTTTAAATGAATTACGCTTGTTCTCGTAGGTTGTTTTGGATTGATGACGAATTGCAAGTGTAAGCAAATAGCTTAGTTATTTATCATCGTAATTTTTTTTTTCTATATCTCCTTTCATATTAGTGCTGCGTGCTCCTTAATGGATTTGATGAAGGACATGCACTATTTTAAGTTTTTAATTCCTAACAATTGGAGGTGTGTGGTTTATGCCTTTTGAGACGTGGACATTTTTCAATCATGGGAACCAGCTGCTGTTGTTGGGTAAAGGATGTGTAGATCGTTGGTATTGTGCTTCAGTGCTATCCATTGGGTATTGAAAGAAAGAAGTTAGTGCACTTTACTGACTCCAGGGCTTGAATAAAACTGTTTGTTTGCTCATGGGTAGGAGGCTGTTTACTTCCTTTGTTGGTAGGCTTACACAACTATTGTTGAATTTCAGGCAATCTTGGAATTTCTTTATATGCTGTTTTGACTTGTTTTCAACAAATTATCCTTGTTGAATAAGAGGGATCCCTTCTACAGTATGTTCTCTGCTGGTGGCTATAGCAACTGTTGCCATACTTACTATATGAAGCAACAGTGATCTTTCTAATGTTTCAGGAACAATTTTCAGTTGACACAGATGGCTTGGATTTCAAGTAATACACATATATTGTGTTGATGCCCCATGGCTTGAAATAGTGAAAAAAGTGCTTTGAGGTTAGATTTTTTACCCACTTAAGAGGGCAGGAACTTTGAAGCATCTCATAGTCTGGTTTGTAATTTTCTTGTGCTACCTCTTCTTAGACGGGCAGGCAAAGTGAAGTGTTTGGTTGGGAAAGACACCCTCCTGGAAGAAGTTACATAGTTGGAAAAAGGTATTTGATTGTCTCATTACCAGCACAGAACAAAGTCTTTCTTGAACAAGCCTTTGATTCTAAAGATTATAGCAGGCATGCGAGGCCTTCTTTTGGTAAGAACATTAGTGATCCCTCCACAACACCATAGTTCCTGGTGATACCCCTTGTGTGTAAGAATCACTGTTCCAAGGGTGCTATAGTCACGGTTTTCAATTCCCAGATTCCAGCACTACCTTTATTAATGCATGTGCATGCATCACTTAATTCCAGTAAATGCAAATATCATAAAAGGCAATGAACTGTTTATCCTCTAAAAATATATTTACTGGTCATTGAAACAAGGACATGAGTTGAATTTGCATATTAGAAGTGCTCACCTTGTTCAAAGTCTTCCATTGAAGGACAGATACCTGCTTCTGCTAGAATCCACAAACTTGTTTTGTGGCTTTTTGAAAGACTTATCAGTTCATGGAAGGGGAGCTAAGCAAGAAATACAGTGATGAGCAACAAAAAATTCTGGACACTAGCAACTCCCTTGCTATCTTAGCCTGACTGAATTTCAATCCTAGGAATGCTCTGTAGTTTGAAAGCACTTAGTATGAGGAACTAAAGGTCATTCTGAATGTTGTTGCAGTTCCAGCGGAGAAACAGAATCTACAAAGAGGAGCAGCGCCAGATAAGAGCAGCTGCGCGGAAGGCTAAAGAGGAAGCTGGTGGGGGCAATGAAAGTAGTCATCACTAGCATCCTTCCATGAGCAAATTTGTCTTTTGAACTGAATAAGATCATGTAATCCAAGCACATTTTGATGTGAAACACCATGCTCGTGGTTTGCTTGCACTCTTCCCTGTTCCCCCCCACTGATCTCATTCTAGATGTGGTTTTGTAGTCTGTGAATGCCAAGGCAACAATAGATTTGGATGGAAAAACAGTTCCTTTTTATTACTGAATAGCTATTGTTATGTTTCTAATGCCCACAGATTTTATCTAAATGAACTGTTTTGGGTTTCTTGCTTTGATTTGTCTTAGCATTACTTTGATAGGCAAGTTTCATTTCTCATTACGCATTTTTTCATTCAAAAAGTCGTTCACAAAAGAAGTTTATATTCAAAAGTCATCAACAATTAGCATCAAGGTGTGTTAGGACACCTAATGTATTTGCTAAGGCACATATTACTCACCCCCTTCTTCTAATTTGATATTATAATATATTTAACGATACTTTTTTCACGTTATGATCTATATATTTTATTATTATTATTATTCTTTACCTTTCCATCAAATTTTACTAACATCACTTCCATTGCACATGTGCTTTTTTAATACCCTTTCTGTAAAATACTTCTATTCAAACACACCCTTAAGAAAAGATGAGCTTATATTAAAGTGTAATCCTTTCATTAAATGTGGTAGATTCTGTTTCATTTGGACGGGCAAAAGGATATGTGCGACATGAAATTTCTGATGTTTATGCCTTGCTGACATGATGAATGGTTTTGATTGGACATGCAATTACACAGTCGTGTGGGTTCCACTTCCATGTGCAAATTCCACCTTTTTTAATGGTTTCCAACTTCAAGTGTTTGATTATCTATGGAATTAATCTCTGCCGACCGTGTAGTGACCATTCATTGAATTGATGAAAGTTTAGAACAATCTCGTTGTTGGTAGGATCCGAGCCGATTCTGCGTTAAGCCACATGAATTACATTGGTTGGTGTCATTTTGTAATTAAGTAGAAACCCATGTCTTATCTCGTAGTCCAAGCATCGTAGTCGCACATGTTTTTTTTTTTATAATTTTTTTTTTGATAATTATGAATGAGCGCATAAGTTTCTGGATTTTGTAAAATACCATCACCACGTGAAATTCTTTTCTCATTGCAAACAATGCTCAAATTGATAATCTTTTGAGAATCGGGAAGGAAAAAGAGAAAAAACTGAACATGAATGTAAAGAAAACTGGAAAAAATGATTTGATGTAATGGAGATTTTAATTAAATATAAAATGGATTGACTTTTCGAATGAGAATATAGGGACTGGTAATGAAAATATATAGTAATAATGAGACAAAAATAATTTTAAAAACAGGAGAGTAAATAAATCTCATATTAATTAAAATTTCACGAAAAGGAGTAAATTGAAATTTCCTTCTCGGTCTTTGTTTGCAAACAGAAAACCCCTTTTGCAAGTGTGAAGAAATTATTTTTGGGTATTTTATAATAATGGGAGATTCATAGACTTATGGAAAAAAATCGTGTGTGTCAGCAAAATACTCAAAAATGGGTATCATAATAATTGTTGAGCTTTCATTGAATGAAATCTTTTTTTACTAATTGACTAGTTAAAACCTTATTATTTGAATTTATCTGAGTGTTTATGTCATTTAAAAATTCTAACCTCATTTTCTAAAGTCGAATTTCATAAATGATCGGGTGTGCAAGAGTGAGCGATATTCTGCACTTGCATTCACAGGACCAACTCGACCGGCAGCCGCATTCGTTCCTTTGTCACAGGATTTTCTCTAAATTACAGAAATGCCACCGCAACGCAGGACGGTTTAAGCCCCCTTAACCGGCTCCTCCGAACCAAATTCCGCGCGCATAGACCCCCGGTCCCAGGCCTGAGTGGCAGTTCTGTAATAAAGTGGAAAATCCATTTCTTATCTCGAAACACAGATTTTAGGCGGCACGCGGCTATTTAGCGAATTCTCCTACTCATATATATATATATATGTCCCATCGCATATATATAAATATGAGACCGGTCTTAACAACCATTCGATTAGGGCGATGGAACGTGGTTCATTAGATTTCTGAGGATGATGGTAAATGGGCATTTTATAAACAGGTCCCTGTCCTTGCAGCTAGCATGATACGACTGTTGTGTTATTTAAAAAAGAAACAGTAGAAGAAGATGAAGTGGCTCATCCCCGTCTTCAAGTTGCTGACGATTGTCTATGTCCGCCAGTGAGCTGAACATTACCCGGGTGTTGATCGATGCGAAGAACTTCAATGTGGTGGCGTCAATGCTAATAGCTTCGGAGGTGGTGGAGTGGATGAGTTTGAGGCGGATGAGCATGAGGTAGGAATTACCATCTTCGTGGCGACAGATTTGGCTTTTGGGAAATTGCCCGCTACGGAACCATTGCAGTCGCTGATGGCAGAAATGTTTTCTTGTGCTTCCTTGAAAATATCTGAAAATTAGTTTTAATCCTAACTTTTCCGACCTCCTATAAATTCCGCACCCGCCTGTCCTTCCCTCCAACCATCCAACAGCAAGAGAACAACGTCTAGATTTGAAGATGTGTTTTGGAGTGAAGAAGATCTAGCTTCGCTTGTCGAGATGACGGATGCCGAGCTCTTGAAACGGGCGTGGCAGAGCAAGAAGGTGACTCCTGAAATCCTAGCATTCCAGGCCAGTTTGGTGCAGAGATCAAGGGAGCAGATCCAATTGCTAGTATTGAGATCTAATTTTTCAGAATCAATGGAATTACTTTAATGAATAGAGAAATTTCATGTATTTTACCGAATGGACGCACGCCAATCTTGATTGTGAAAAAATGTGGGAAAGTTCTGTGCCCCATCAACGAGTATGGAATAAAGCACCAGAAGTGTTCTTACCCACAACATTCCATGCAGCAGTTATCTGTCCAAATAAGGATAACCAGGAAATGGGGAGACTATTTAAAAGAGCATGTAGAAGCAGAATTCCTCCATGAAAACCCATGACTACATATTTCGAAGCCAGATAGCTACCACCATTGTTGTCGCCTGTGCTAAGAAGGATTATCACTTGAAGTAATTGGAATAATCTACGCTTGTTGTAACGGCCCACTGCAAGCATAAAAGTTACTCAACAAGCCTTAATGAACTTGAGATAGAAATATGAGAATAAAAAAGTGCAGACTTTAGTGGATCGTGAAGCTTTTGTACTTAAAATGAAAGCACTTTCAATTAAGTACCTGTCCGACAATGTTGAACCTGCGTATTAATGGTAAAGAATGTCAGATGGTTCAAGAAATGATGAATGAACAAATTGCAAGAAAACTCAAACGCAAAAGTGAAGGAATTTTAAGGGCTTAGTTTAGGCTGCCCCAAAATATAGCTAGCATAAAAAGAAAGAGAATCAAGCAGAAACAACTCCACATATTCGAGATCAAATACACAGTTTAGACGTGTTTCTCAGTCAGGGCAGCCATCTCCATTGTCACGGAGAAAACCAGGGAGAAAAACGATAAACTAACCTTCTCCTTTGTATGAGAAGATGAAAACTTCTGTCCACCTAATGGGGTACATTTAAATTGCACATGATTCAAAGAAATTCAATGAGGATTGGATAACAAGCAATATGAGGCTAAATGAAATCATGGCGGCAATAAAAAGTTCATTTTCTAGTAAATTGATAAATTCATGGTTGTTATATATTTGCAAGCAAAGGAGAACAAAGGAGCAAAAAAAAAAAAAAAAAAAAGAAAATCATGGCAAGATAAGAAGAGGTATAAAGAAGGTACAAAGACAGGCAAAAAGAAGGCAAAAAGGCAAAAAGAAAAGC
>JAYJMB010005336.1:0-55211 GCA_036873735.1 Pouteria campechiana | reverse complement strand
TAACACAATTGCATAAGAACAACAAATATCTAAGTATAAAAACGTATCTTATGAGTGAATGAAATCCACTCATCAGTCACACTATAGCAAATATAAGCACTATAAGACTTAAAATTCATAGTCTTCTCTTGCATGCCTTGACCTCTGTCTCCAATGCCTTGTAATTGGCCTCAAATTGCAACAACTCCTCTCTGGTGTGCTGCATTTCTTAAACTTTTGATTTTACTTGTCGGTTCTCTTCATGCATAGCATACAACTAACTATTCGACCTCCTGATCTCATGCATTTGATCTCTTCTAAACCGATGCTCCCTATCAGATAAAGAGGGATCCACCCATTGAAAGAAAGAACATTTGCTGGGACCATCCTATAATGAGACAATTAAACAGTTGTCAATTACATCAACATGTTTATATAAGATACTAAAGAAAAGTATAGAAGAGACTTACGAAATAACCTGCACAACTAAGAAATCACCTCCCTGGGTTCTTATCCGTATAAAAAGTCAAGATACATGCTTCAAAACCGCATTTATAAGAAACTCTTGCAGAATATGATGTACTTGTACCCTTAGATGAAAAAGTCAAGTGAAGTATTTTACAATAGTCAATGAGGATTCCATTAGTATGTCATTAGCATAACAGCTCAAATATATATATATATAGAACTTTAATATAATAAAAGATAAGCATCAAGTACCTTTGTAATGAAGAATACTCAAACCATCAATCGGGCATAGGATTGGAGGTTCTCGGCGATGGATAATTTTTCTTATTGTGCCCAATAATAATTTTCTTGCATCCGTGACATAGCCTACTAACCTCAATTCTCCCAGCCACCTCAATTGTTGACTTCAATCTCTTACTAGTACGACCTTTTGTTTTCACGCTATGTAGATTAGTATTGTATTTGGTTGGGAGTTGTGGCTATGTACCTCATCAATTAGGGCATTAGCTAGTGGAGTTGCTATATCATCATTTGAGAGCAACACTAAATTAGGCTGATGTATAACCCCCACACTTTCGTTATTGAAGTTGGCACCACTCCCTTCAGTATCATCACGTGCATCCGAGACATGTTCTTTCATATATTCTTCTATTGATTTTTAAATCCCTTTCAAGCCTTCAAAAATAATTTCATAAAGAGCTAAATCGCTAGTCCCATCACGAACAATTTTATGACATTCTTACATCAAGTTGTAGTGTCGTATAATCTTTGAATTGTCAACACTTGATGTTGTGCCACATTGTTGGTGTATGATCCTTTCCTTAGGTTTTTGGGTCCACCTCCTAAATATTAGTTTTTCAGGCATACTAAAGATCCCTCATATACGACATGCTGCAAGAATCTGTATACACACTATCCCTGAAAACTCTCACTTTTTGCATGAACATGTGGCCACTCTGTTTTCATTATCCCATTCAACTCTCCTAACCCTTTCAGGATCACCACTTAAATATCTATGAACATTATATTGATCTATATGGTCGTCTGACACATCCATCTTAGCAAAATAATACTGGCATTGTTCAACCTCTTTTTGGAATTCCAAAAAAATCTCCTTTGTATACACTTTTGCCATGTTACACTCAATAGTATGTTGTGTTTTCATAATTGGCATGCCATATGTTGTTTTACAATCAACATCTATTTCTGCCATCACCTCCCTTTAGCAACCTAGTCATATCATAAGCAAATTCCAATAATTTCGTACTATGATGCATATATTTATTAAATAATAAATTCATGCTCTCAGATTACCCTATAGTTATCATGCTAGCTAAAAAATGACATCTAACATAAGCAGGTACCCACGCATTTCTGATACTATACAGTTGCTACAGCCATGAGTGATCATACAAGCCATAAGTACCAATCATATTAGCCCATGCCTTTTTAAATTTATCTTATGTCTCACTTTTGTATATGCAATTAGACCAAATTTTGTGAAAAGTTAGATTGTTATAGATCACAATACCCATCTTTTCATTGAATTTTTTATTCAAGTGTCATATGTAAAAAACATGTTGGGTTTGAGGGAATACATCTCTTACAGCCACTGAGATAACAGTATCTTGGTCAGTCACTATTACTTGAGAAGTTACACCTCTCATTATATCAAGCCATGCTTTGAATAACCATTTAAAATCGGTTGTGGTCTCGCCAAAAAGCAATCCTAACCCAAGTAATATTGATTATTTATGATGGTTAACACTAACAAACGGTCCAAATGGCATATCATATTTATTTGTCTTATACGTAGTGTCAAAACACACAACATCACCAAATGCCCCATAATCAATTTTGGCTGCACCATCAACCTATAAAAATGATGTCAGATGTCCTTCCCCATGCACTTGTAGGTCGAAACTAAATTAAGGATTGACTTTTGATTGACTCTGAAAGTATTATAACAAGGCATCTGCCCTCCCACTATATTTGGATTGACCTCACCTTCTATAAACATTTCTAAGGTCTAATTGTGAAAACCCCAAATTCTCCAACTCACCTACCTCATAAGCCATAAAGTCTAACGCCTTCACTACACCAAGCCCAACTTGATTCAATCCTTCCACAATATCTACTTGATAATCCGGCACATTCCTATGTGATCGTAAACAATGCGATCTATTAGATGATTCTAGACCATGGCTATGTTCAGGTACAAATCTTATAACAACCTACTTATGATAACTCCCATGTTTAGAAACCAAAGCAATGTCATGCAATTATATCTAGTGAGACATCTCTCTTTATACTTTCGCTTATTCTTTTCTGTGAGGGTCACAATTGAAGCTTCATATGGAAATTTGAGTCAGCCGGTGGGCAATCTACTTCTATGGGTTTGACTGTCCTTAATCTCTCTTTAGAACATTTAAAAACCCGACCACATACATCTCCATTGGCCAACTTTTTTGTATAACTCTTTCTAATACTAAACCTACATAGTTTTGCATAACCATTATAGAACTGATAAGCATCTTTCTCACTATCAAATTGCTAGCCAATTGGAGTTAGATCAATTGGAACTCTGGGCAAAAATTCATGTATTCATATTGATGAATTTTGTACATCACTGCCCCATGCATCCGTATTATCAACTTCTATAGAGCCTATTTCGACACCTCGTCCATTTAGATTAGGGGAACCTGCCCCATCCTTATCATTTACGTTCACAACATTTACATGTAAATCCATAGACCTAAAACAACCTATATTAAAATAAATAATAACACTGCCCTTAAGTAAATGTGCTAATCACTATAAAACATGATACATAGTATAAAAATTCAGAAGAACAGTCATTTAATTTGTAAAGTTTGATTTATTATACTAATCACAAATCCATCTGCAATTGAAAACTATAATAATAAAATCAATGGATAGGAATTAAATAAAAGAAGAATTATTTAATTTAAATAAATTAAATCCAGTAGACATTTAATCAAACAGTTGCTATATGGTTCAAATATTTCCAGTTAATAGAAGCTTGAACAGCTACCTCACTTAAAGTAATAATAAAAAGGATATTGGGTTATCATGAATCTAATAAAACTTTTAGAAAAAACAAATACAATAACGAAAATGAACAAGTGGAACGAATATGACTTACTTAAAAAACTTCTCCTTTGCTAGAGTAGCAGGTTTAACAGTTCCTTTGCGATTGTGAATGGGACTTAGATGGATCGACCAATTTTCAAAGTCTGCTCTGGGTTAGGGGATTTGGGGGTAGTCTACCTACGGAAACAGACCTGAAAAATTGATATGGGAGATGCGGGTGCTGGTGCAAATCGGAGGAGAGAGATTAATTTCTAGTAGGGAAAGAGCAGAAGCAGAGCAAACAGGGTGGGAGAAGCTGGAAAGATGGCACAATGTTGTGAGTAAGGGAGACTTGAAGCAATCCTTGTTGCGCACCCTTAGTTCCGCGTTTTCTGTGTCTGGGAGATAGAGTCAAAAAGCTGACTAGATTTTCCTAATTACGTAAGGGTTTTACTGCATTTGGGACATAGAGTTTACAGTAGGACATGAAATCTAGGCTCTCGGACATAGGGCATAGTTTGAGATATGGATTATGAATTGTTTTACGGCGTTTGAGACATAGAGTTTATAGTGGGACATGGAATCTTGATTTTTGGACATAGCGTATAATTTGGGACATAGATGAAAATAATGAGTAGTTAGATGTTCCAGCGTTGGATTTAAAGTTTTTAATCTAGATCTAAAGTTAAAATTTAATATAAAGTTTAAATTAATAAAATTTACACTAAAAATAAATTAATGACATTTAGACTAAAAAAATTTAATGTAAAGTTTCAATTGATGAAATTTACACAAAAAGAAACCTTTAATGAAATTAGTAAAATTTACACTAAAAATAAATTAATGATATTTAGGCTAAAAAAAGTCATACAAAGTTTAAATTAATGAAATTTAGACTAAAAAAACTATTAATGAAATTAATAGAATTTACACTCAAAATAAATTAATGACATTTAGACTAAAAAATTTAATATAAAGTTTCAATTAATGAAATTTATACTAAAAAACTTTTAATGAAATTAATAAAATTTACACTAAAAATAAATTAATGATATTTAGGCTAAAAATAAATTAATAATATTTAGACTAAAAAATTTTAATATAAAGTTCCAATTAATGAAATTTACACTAATTTTTTAATGAAATTAGTGAAATGTACACTAAAAATAAATTAATGATATTTAGGCTAAAAAAAGTCATATAAAGTTTAAATTAATGAAATTTATACTAATTTTTTTAATGAAATTAGTGAAATTTATACTAAAAAATTAATGATATTTAGGCTAAAAAAGTCATATAAAGTTTAAATTAATGAAATTTATATTAAATTTTTTTAATAAAATTAGTAAAATTTACACTAAAAATTAACAAAATTTAGACTAAAAAGTTATTACAAAGTTTATTAATTTGATTGCTAATTTTTAATTATTTTATGCCTCAAAAATTATGAAATTTTTGATAAAAATAGAATGGGTTTACACTTTAATAAAAATAAATTAATGAAATTTTTACTAAAAATAAAAATTTTTAATATACACTTTATAAATTCCTCACTGATGTGAAATATTTAACGAGGTGAGAAGATGATAAAGTGATTTAAGTTTTGAGTTTTTTCATGCTTGAATTTTGGAAATCTTCGCTGATGGAAGATTGAAAGTAGTCATGTTGAGCCCCCTGTATACCATGAGTTTTGTGTTTCTGGAAGACGGAGTCTAACTGCACACTCTCCCTCCCTACCTCACTCGCAATGCTTACAAAGGTCCTCGATAACGCCCGCCACATCGTATAGTGAAAAGGCTAGCTACATTGAATATTTCAGTTTAGGTAGCTACACTGGATCATTTCTCATATATGGGTTACCAAGATTATATAATAAATTGGTAATCTTAGTTTTAACCTAGTATGCATTCTTTATGACTAAGGTTGCATACAGGGTTAAGTAAAACTTATTTATTTTTTTATTAATCTAATGTATTTAAAATTTATAAATATTTTTTATATATTACCAAAAATAACCATAAAAAATTTATAGACAATCCATACAATATAAAAATAATAAAAAATTAAAATTTATTTTAAATTATCATATAAGCCACTTTTATGTGATTAAAAATATTATTTATTTATTTAATAATAAAAATACATATTTAATAAGTTAAATTATATATAATATAACATAGTTTCAATGTGGTTCCTAAAAGTTACAAAATAAAAAATAGTAAAAACATTCACTTGATAATTTTATCTATTTTAAGATATTTTAGCATTATATTTGGCCAACTTTTGCATTTAATAAATAAATAAAATTTAAAATATTTTAATAATTTAAATTAATCCTAAATTATATGTGACTATACTTTGCCAAGAGTTAAAGAAAAATCATATTTGAATAGGCTAAGGTAGATAAAGAAAATTAATTAATTAAAATTTATTTTTAAGAAAATATATATTTAACAAATTAGATTATATACAATAAAATATAAGTTATAAAAATCACGAAATAATTCCAAATATAAAAATAGTCATGCAAAAGTTTTATCTTACATAAAGTTATTTTTAGTTGAGAAATTTGAAATAAATTCTCTTACAATGCGAATTGGTATTTTACATCCTATATGATGAGAATTTGGTAAGTTTCAAAATATCCTCCATGGTAAAAACAAATTTAGTGGCATCACACGGTTGGTAGCATAAGTGAAATTTATATCTCATGAGTTTGAATTGGGAAGGAGGTTTTTAGATGCATATTGATAAGACTTAAATCTTATAAGTATGATTACTTATTTCATAAGTAAATCAAAACTGTTAATATTTTTTAAATAATTATAAAAATTGATAATATTTATCATATTTTTTATTTTCATTTGAATAAAGCATTAAAAGTACTATTTTTAAAGATTCAACCTATTTAAAGATTAAATCATACTAAGTTATGTAATATTTTTAATTTATATTAAACTAATGGATTTGATCTTGCTTATAAGTTATAAAATATTAAAAAATATCATTGCATTAAATCTATGATCAAGAGTAATCTTAATATTATAAATCTTGATCATAGATTTAATATGAAGATAGTTTTAAATTTTTATTCCTTATAAAGTTGTTCAAAT
The DNA here is from genome assembly GCA_036873735.1 of Pouteria campechiana. Lineage (NCBI taxonomy): Eukaryota > Viridiplantae > Streptophyta > Magnoliopsida > Ericales > Sapotaceae > Pouteria > Pouteria campechiana. Next base: position 48,558 of record JAYJMB010005336.1, on the reverse strand, counting down.
CTATTAGTTTAATATAAATTATAATAATTATTTACAACTAAACATTTTAACATAATTTAATCATTAAATGAGTACATAATGAGAAAATGTTAATTTTATGACTTTACTAGCAGACAAAAATTAAAGTTATAGTTATATATTATAGTTATTCTAGTTAATTAGTTAATATAATATTATTTATAAAAAAAATTAAAATATTTTGCATTTTTATGCTTTTTAACTAAGTTAAATAAAAATAAATTAACCATATTTATTGTAATTCTCATGATTTACTTATGTAAGGATTAAATTGTACTAAAATATTCATTTTCAAATAATTACAACAATTATGTCATATAAACAAATTTAAATAATCTTACAAAAAATAAAATTATAAAAGCCCCTACGTCAAATCTATAGTTAAAATATGATCTTTTTAATGTTTATAATATATTTAAAGTTTTAAATAATCTTAAAAAGAATAAATATTATAAATATTTCAATATTAAATCTATTATCAAGGTCTAATCTTTGTTGTAAATTTAATATGCTAATATTTTTTAAATATTTTATACTTTATGAGGAAAATCAATCCATTAATTTAGCATAAATTAAAGTAATTATTTAAACATAAATAAATTAGAAAAATTTAATTTTCAAAGAAATTGAACTTAAAAAATGACTTTAGTGCTTTACTCATTTAAAAGCAAGAAAAATGTTATAAATATTATTAATTTTTATATACTAGTTATATATAAAAATAAAATATTAACAATTTTGATTTAATTACAATAGTCACATTTTTAAAATCCATAGTTACATCCATCAGCGACTAATTCAAAACACCTCTGCCTAGGAATTTGCTTGGCACGCAGTTCAAACTCTGATGTATTTTTATTTTAAATCTTGTGAATATCTCATCCGCCTCACACGCGTGTCACGAGTCACGTGGCGCTTTCCAATTTGCAGCATCCGTAAAATACGATGAGCAGCATCAGGTAGGTGATGCGGACTCGCAGTCATAATACGCTGTGTCTATTTTGCAGAGGCCGATGTCAGATGCAGAGTTACAGTTTGCTTTGGCCTCACGTATGCATACGCGGTTTTTGGTTGTCTCGTGAGGAGCGCCTGACTTTTTAACGCCACCAAGTCATGAATTGCCACAAGCAACTTACTAGTGCTGGACAGCAGCTTTACGACTAGACTCCCCGCCCAACCTGCCGGTCAAAAGCTACGAGGCAAAATAATTGCTCCTCGTTCATCAAGCAAGGCCTTTTTATCTTTAGTTTAGCTGTTTCCTTCATGTATGCACACATGCTCAACCCATATCGTTCAAGTGGTTGGCCCCATTTTAGAGGATCACACCCATAAATCAAATAGTTAACTTAAGAGTTCTCTATTGCTCTGATTTTCAAAATGTAAAAAGTGAAAGATCCGTTCAGTTTTTAAGAATCATGATGTGATGGACCTACTCTGATGGTGGCCCATGAACCTATATTCTTTCCCTTTTGAAGAGCCTAGACCTCAACATCTCCTCTGTTCACCTTGTTTTCTGTGGACAGCTGAACTTTTATCTTAACCGTCCATCTGCCCATCTTATAAACTTTTGTGGAAAGGTTTATATACATTTAGGGGTCAGTTTTATCAACAGTCATGGTTACTAATTAGGAAACAGTCAGGCAACACCCAAGATCCCTGCATGCATTCGTATGGATGATTAAACTCCGCTGGAGTCTCTGAGCTTTTCTCTGGCTATTTAACGGCCCTCAAGCCTCCTTAGCAAAGTAGCCTTTGTTTGTCTCTTCTCCCTCACTCTCTCTCTGCCCTTCCAGCAAATGTCTCAAATCTTCATAAAATCTCCAAAACACTGCGCCAAACAAGGTCTCAACGTAGAGAAGCTCTACAAGAAATTATTCTACGCATTCTCTGCTCTATTCGGTTGCATCCTCTCCGTAGTCCTCCTAATCTGGCTTATCCTGCGCCCATCCAAGCCTCATTTCTACCTCACAGAGGCAGACATTTACCAGCTCAACCTCTCTGGATCTCACCTCCTCAACTCCTCCATCCAAATCACTTTGCTCTCCAAAAACCCTAATCAGAAGGTGGGCATCTACTACGACCAGCTACAAGCATATGCTTCTTACAAGTCCCAACGGATCACCCCACCTTCTGCACTCCCTCCTTTCTATCAAGGCCATCAAGATAGCAACCTGCTGTCAGCTTCCTTGTTGGGAAGTTGGGTTCCGGTCGCCCCATCTTTTGGGTATGAAGTGGGCCGCGATCAGGCTTCCGGGAAGTTGGTTCTTGGCTTGAAGTTGAATGGACATCTACGATGGAAGGTGGGCACCTGGGTCTCCGGGAGATACCACTTGAACGTGGATTGTGTGGCTGTGATGACTTTCGGAGCGAATGTGGGAGCCGTTCCATTGAGTTCTAGGCAAGGGTCTCAGTGTTCTACTTCTGTGTGAATCGTGACTGCTTATGGAGGTTTGCTAGTAAGTTTGGCTTTTGGTTTTCTTGTTATTGAGAGAGAGAGAGAGAGAGAGAGAGAGAGAGAGAGAGAGAGAGAGAGAGAGAGAGAGAGAGAGAGAGAGAGAGAGCGAGAGAGAGAGAGAGAGAGAGAGAGAGAGAGAGAGAGAGAGAGAGAGAGGCTGCACATAGATGCTGTCGTTGGATATACGTATCTTTGTATAATATTCACTTGGATTTTGAGAATGAAAAGGTTAGCGAGTGCAACTGCTTTCCTTCATTCATTTCCTTTTTCCATAATATATTATATTGTATGATATAATGATGACAAGGGTTTTGAGGATGAAATGGTATCTTTTCTCCATTCCTGTTTGTTTGAGAAGACAGAAGTCTGACGATGACATTCCAACATTGAGGAAAAGAAAAGAGATGGAGAGAGGACGGTTGTTTGACCTACGAGGAATCTGTTTTCCCATTGTCAACCAGCCTCTACCTTTTGTATTAACTCATAACAGCATCTGAACCCCACTAGCATCCATCATCCATCCTGGGCCGCAGGCAGATATGCTACGAAGACAGTGACTGTTCATATTCTGCCGTTCCGGGACGTGACTGATGTTGAAATGTGGGGCTATCACCATATATAAATGGTACTGTATTAAATTTAAAAGATTTATTTGTTATTTAAATCTTAGCAACCTGTGTAGCTCAGATGGTTAGAGACATGGTCAAAGAGAGAAGAGGTCAAGGGTTTTAAATCAGACTTGTGTAAAAATTCATAATTTTACAATTTTATTTTTCATCTTTGAAAAAGTGGGACCCACAAGAGGATAAGCCTTATCCACATCCTCCCTTATCAACTAGTTGAAAAGTTATTATGTAGATAGAGTTCTAATCAAATTACATAACAGGAGTAATTTTCTATAAATAGCTATAAGGGGTTTCTCAAAAGAGAGAAGAAACCTATTGTTAAGGAAAGAAAACGAGGAGGTGGAGAAGAGGGATTTCGATCAAGAGTTGCTGTTTTTTAAGAAATCTGTAAGTAGAAATATTTTATTTTGCATTAATTAGATTTAAAAAAATTAATGCAAAAAGATTTTAAATGCATCATTACTATTTTTGATGTATTAGATTTATACATGCAATTGGTTTATTTCATCAATGCATAAAAAGCATGTTAATTAGAATTTTTTTTATAAATTACTATGCTAGATTTATGGAGATTAGAATGCCTGATTTATATGCATTAGATTTACTAATCTCAGATTTATATTATGTTAAGAGAGATTTAAGATTTTTAATTGCAAATCCATCATGGCCCACCGACCCGACACAACCCCACCCGACTGAACCCACCGGCTAGCTAGACGGCAGCAGCAGGCGGTGTCCGGTGCTGACAGCAGCGAGCGGTCGGCGCCGACGATGGCGAGCGAGCAGATGACGACTCTGCGTTGACAGCGGCGAGGATGGCGACAGCGACGAGGGCGGTGAAGGCAGACGACAGGTGGGTTTTCTTCTCCTTCGTCGGCAGCAATGGCGGCTGCAGCTTGGGGAAGAAGACGGAAAACCCATCAGAACAATTGGATTCTTCTAAATCAGAGATCCAGAGTCCAACGCCAAGGATTTGCGGCCGATCAGAGGAGAAATCGTCGTAAAAACGACAGGGGTGGGTCACAATCGACGAACAACCAGAGACAGAGATCAGAGTTTCTGATCAGATTTTGCCCAAATCAGAGGGTTAGAATAGAGGGGAGAGGCGGCCAAGCCATCCGATCAGATTCGGAAAGAAAATGCACATCCGGCGTGCCTGAATCCAGTAGCTAACGCACGCCATCGGTAGCAGAGCCGACGACAGATGGTGCGACGATGGTAGGCGGCGGAGCGTGTCGCCGGCAGACAGTGACGGCGGGGTGGCTGGCGGCGACGAGCGCACGGCAGGTGGTAGATGGAGTCCGGCAGCCATTGCTGCGGGACGCCGCGAGGAAGAAGAAGAGGGGCAAACCCTAACCCTAACCGTAAAAATTTGAATGGACGACCATAATTAAAAGTGATATTTTGGGGTCCATATATGTCAGATTTTATGATCCTATAGTCATTTTCCACATTTTTGAACGTTTTAGATTCGATAAACGGATCAAATTTTCCAAAACATGACTAGATCATGAGATTTTGTGTGTACAGATTTAAAGGGCTTAAATTTCATCCCTTAGATGATCAGATTGGTCCACTAAAATTGTCATGAGATATTCATTCCTATGTAATCTTTGTGATTCATGGGTTAGATGATGATTAATCAAGATATATTGACCCGATTCACGAGTTAGATGATGATTAATCAAGATACACTTTTCAGAATTTTTGTCCTTTCATTTTGGGACATTCCGATCTCCGTTTTGGACAATCAGATAGTAGTTTTCTGGGTTTTTGGACCTTCCAAACATATTGGACGGGTCAGATTTTATAAATTATGGCAAGATATTAAAGTTTAATTGGACAACTACAAAGAGTTGAGATTTTCCTTCCCTAGACATGAGGTGATGGTCCATCAAACTGGTCAGATGATTTCTAGAGTTATATACTCAATAGATGATAAAGAAAAATTGGGTTAAGAGATTAGAATAATAAGAGGAATACCAGATATAGTACTTATGTAGATTTTTAGTTAGCACACGTACTAAGATTAATTTCTGCTTACTGAGTTTTATACTCACCCTTTTTATTTCCTCTTACAGATGGTCCATCCAAAGAAAAATAAGGCTGAAATGAAAGATTGCTAGAGAGAAAATCTGTTTAAATCATTAGTTTTTATCATTGATGTTAATGAGACTTATGGTTTTATTTAGACATACTTTAAAGATTTATTATGTTTGAGATGTAATAGACTGAATTAAGAATTTTATATTTTAATTCATTTTTTACTATTTTATCTACTTGTGTCTTGTCGTGGTGCATTTATTCATTCAAGTGTGGTAGATCTTGGAAAAATCCGCCATACTGCCAGTGTGGCATTATCATCCTGGGGTGAGTCGCCACAATTAGTGTGTTAATCTCATCCACTGTGTACAAATAAGGACTAGTTTGGTTGAAGGAAGAGAACTTAGTTAATTAATGAAGGTTCTAATGGAATTTTTTTCCCCTCTATTTGTAATCCTTCCCATTGGTTGATTAGATGGGTCAGAGTATTTCTAAGAGGCCATAGAGAGCGATCAAATAATGCTCTAGAGGAATTGATGAAAATCCGAGAGTAAGCGAACCAGATTGCCGTTTTAATTCTTAACGGCCTTCTACATTAATTTTTATGTCGGAGACAGAACGGATCATCAAATCATGTTTATATGGCCATAGTTGGGCGACACTACAACGAGGGTCACATTAACTTACTTTCCATAATTTAATTAATTAATTAATTTTTATTTTGTGATTTCCGTTTATATTCTGTGTTTTCACTGCTATTCTCCGTACCAGTGTTATTAAAACCCAAATGAACGATAAAAATTTATCCAAATTCTTTTCATTAGTAGTTTAATAAAAATATGAATTAAATAATATTGTAGTTTAATGGTAACAAGTTTACGCATTTAAATTAAGATTTCCGGTTTAAAAACCTATCTAACCTCTGGTCTGATACTTACTGTCTGCTATCCTGAGCTGCATCCAAACGCCCCGGCTTCGCGCCAACTGTGATGCTTCTCCTCCAACGACCCCGCCGTACTTGGCTGCCTTCCCATCTCGGCACCACGCTTCACCATCGCATCTCCGTATCCCCGATGACGGTAGCACCGGCCCTTGAACCCAAACAAGAACTCCTTCCATCATCGCAACCGCAATCGCCATCCAAACGCTCCAAATCCAAATCCAAATCGGCCCTCGCCATCTGCCGCCTAATCAATACCGTTGATGTATGGTCCACAGAGCTGGAATCCTCCCTCCGTCCTCTCCTCCCCACCCTCTCCAAAACCTCCATCCTCCAAACTTTCTCACTTATAAAAACGCCCTCCAAAGCCCTCCTCTTCTTCCGCTGGACCCACCGCAATGGCTTCCCTCACGACGCAACCACCTTCTCCCACATGATCGACATCCTCGGCCGCTCTCGCAATCTCAATGCCGCTCGCAATCTCCTTCTTTTAGCTCCCCACCCTGTCCGTTCCGATGACCGCCTCTTCAATTCCCTCATCCGCAGCTACGGCCGCGCCGGCCTCATCCAACAGGCCATCAAGCTTTTCCGCCAGATGAAGGAGCTCGGTGTCGCTCGCTCTGTCTTCTCCTTCAACAGCCTCTTCCTCATCCTCCTCGCACGCGGCCGCACGCAGATGGTAAAGAAGCTCTACAGCGAAATGCAGTTGACGGATGGCATCTCGCCCGACGTCTACACTTTCAATATTCTGATACGGGGGTTTTGCTTGAATTCGATGGTCGATGAGGGTTTCTGGTTTTTCAAGGATATGTCTAAATTTGGATGTAGTCCCAATTTGGTTACGTACAACACGCTTGTTGATGGACTCTGCAGGATCGGAAAGGTGAAAATTGCACATAATCTTTTGAAGGGCATGAACACGAAGAGCCCTGGTTTGAATCCAAATATTGTCACGTATACGACGATCATAAGAGGTTATTGTGAGAAGCAGTCGATCGCAGAGGCGTTGCATGTTTATTACGAGATGGTCGACCGTGGGCTGAAACCAAATCGAATTACTTACAACACTCTCATTCAAGGACTCTGCCAGGCACGGGAAATGGATGAGATTAAGGTGATTTTGAAGGATATTGTGAAGGATGGAGAATTTAGACCTGACACATGCACTTTCAATACCCTGATGAGTGCGCATTGCGATGCTGGGAAGTCGGAGGATGCATTGAAGATGTTTGAGAAAATGTCTGATTTTGATGCGGTGCCCGATTCGGCAACATACAGTGTTCTTATTAGGAGTTTATGTCAGAGAGGAGAGTTTGAGAGATCAGAGGAGCTGTTGGATGAGCTAGCAGAGAAAGAAATTCTACTAAAGAAGGATGGGTGTGTTCCACTTGTTGCAGCCTACAATCCTATTTTTGAGTATTTATGCGCAGAAGGGAAGACAAAAAAGGCAGAGAGGGTTTTCCGGCAATTGTTGAAAAGAGGGACACAGGATCCAGTTTCGTTCAAGATGTTGATCTTGGGACACTGTAAGGAGGGAACATTACATGCTGGGTATGAAATTTTGGTCTTAATGTTGAGGAGAGATTTCAAACCAGATTTTGATACTTATAGTTCTTTGATTGATGGGTTTTTGCACAAGGGAGACTCAGGTTTTGCCCATAAGACTATGGAAAAGATGTTGAGAAGTGAGCATCTTCCAAAAACATCAACTTTCCATTTGATTCTTGCTGCAGTTGTTAGAGATGGGTGTGCTCTGGAAGCTGCCAATGTTGTCTTGATGATGCTAGAGCGGAGAATTCGACAGGATATCAATTTGTCGACAGATGCTGTTATTGTTCTTTTCAAGGGTGGTTTCAATGATAAAGCATTTGAGATTGCCAGGTTGCTCTATGATAGTGGCTTTTCAGTGATGATGGAAATGGTAGTTTGGTTTCTTTGTCAGCATGAAAAATTCTCAGAGGCTCGAGAGCTTTTGATATTTAGTTTGGAGAGGCATCAGAATGTAGATATTGAAATTTATTGTAATGTCTTGAGGGGCCTTTGCAAAATTCACAGAGCTGCAGATTCATTTACTCTGTTCTATGAGCTGGCAGAGAAAGGGAGGCGACCTAGTTTAAGTTGCCTAGAGGATCTAAAAATTGCCCTTGAGGATGAATGTAGACTGAAAGAAGCAGATTTTCTTTCAAAATATATAATGCGATGGTATCATCGGGAGCAATGACAAATGTTGAACAGCTTATCAATTGATTTGCTGATGCGTAAAAAGTGAAAGTCTGTATTAATGGCAAAGTGCTTCTTCCTTATAAAGAGCTCTAGAGTTTAGATCGAGGAGCTTCTTATGGAACATGTTTTGATGTTTACCTTGATGGACAACCCATACGTAAACTTGAGGTAAATGATTTTATAATATGGGCATTTTCAAATTTTGTTTGTAACAGCCCAAGTTTAGGATAGGATGTGCTGTTGCAGGCCTTGCATGACACATCTTATCCAAACTGTCTGCTAGAGACACGAAAAGAATGAAAAATCAGTCTGATTGAAAATTCAGGTGTTCCATATCATGAGGACTGTATTTGTAGGATTTTCAACGTGCAGTTATCTTGTGGATCCTCCATGTTCTTTATTTAGGCCATTGCAACCTTTCATCTTTGTGGGATGAAAGGTGGCAGGCAGTCTCTGTGTTTACATGAGCTCCATAGATGCATAAAATGAATATAGAGATGGCAATATTTTGAGATAAAAAAAAGTAATTAGTTTTCTCATCCATTGTGTATCTCACTCCGCTGTGGACTAATAAAATATTGGCACAAGGACGAGCAATCATTGCTTGAATGTAACTAAGATGGGGCACATCTGTGAAGTGCCACAACGGAGGCATTGACTCCAGCCTTGTTACTGATTAAAGCCTCATGCTTCCTTTTCTCTATGATAACCCCATTTTTAACCACTGCAATTAGATCAGCCCCTTGGATGGTTGATAACCGATGGGCCACTATGATAGTCGTTCTTTTCAAAGTTATTTGGTCCAAGGTCTCCTGAACCTTTCGTTCAGATTCAGTGTCCAGTGCGCTTGTTGCCTCATCCAGTAGCAAAATCTTAGGTTCCTTCACTTTTGCACGTGCAATTGCCACTCGTTGCTTCTGCCCACCAGATAATTGAAGACCTCTCTCTCCTACTCTAGTGCCATAACCCTAAATTTTCATTTCTTTCCGAAAAAAAAAAAAAGAATTTAGACACAATACAGCGGAAAAGACATGTCTGTGTGTGCGTGGCCTATGCCAATGTGTGTGTGCGCGCGCGCGCGGGCTTGGGCATATGCTTTTTTATGTGCATTTTAAAGGAATCTTGTTGTCTGCCAACAGAGGTTATAGTATTTGCCACTAATCTGGTGATGTAACCATTCCAGTGTGAACAAGAGCATTTCATGACTGTCATCATGGAGGATCAACACCACCGTAGCATAAGGCTTGCCCCAACTAACTTGGGACGATTATAAGTACCTTATACTTCTATTCCACTTTATTATGTTGGTTAATAAACTAAAATGCTGTATGCTGCTATCTGCACGAAGCATGATGCCTTTCATTGATTTTTCTTATATTTGCTTGGTTGAGCAAAATTCAACAGCCCACCTTATGGACCACGTGACCATGGCAAACTTCCCATGTCATACTAGAATCAACTTGATCATGTTAATAGCATGAATGAACCACGACAGTGATGGGCCACATTTTTCTAGCCTGCTGCAAATTACTTATGAATTCATGAGCATTTGCAGACTCCGCTGCAACTATAATCTCAGCTTCCGTTGAATCTCCATCCCTTAACATAAGCAATGTTGGCTCGGATTGTGTCATTGAACAAGACTGGTTCTTGACCCACCAGAACCATCTGCCGTCTTAACCACCTGAGTTGAGACATCTAAATTTCAATTCTATCCAGGAAAATTTGACCTGAATCAGGGTTGTAAAATCTCTGCAACAGCGAGATAACAGTTGATTTCCCACCTCCATTTTCTCCAACCAGAGCCAGTCTGATGAGAGAATAGTAATTGTTGAAAATTAGTAGCGTGTAGGATACTAAGATGAGCATTTTAACTTAACCAATAACTTAAAGAAGTTATGAATACATATTTATTAGTGACTCAAAAAAAATATTATCATTTTTATCGGAGATATTATCATTTGTTTTGGAAATTTTATTGGTAAAATAGTAAAAAATAGAAAAATAGAGAAAATTTGAGAGATTTTATATGAAACATTGTAATAAATTATGATAAATATAAACAGACAATTTAAGAAAAAAATTGGATTAAAAAGGCACCACTATATGAATAATGAATATGCACATAAGAAATGCATATAGGTTGACAGAAGGAATGCATGAGAAAGACTTGAACACACTTGAACATACAAATCTTCACCATCTATGCATCCAATAATGTCTAAAAAAGATTTTAGATATTTAAAACCAATCAAGAAACATATTTACAAATTTTAAAAAATAATTTTATTTTTCACAATTTGAAAAAACATTTATAATTAATATTAAATTATAAAAAATGAAAAAAGATTTTCAAACTAAACCTTACATAAAATAGCTAACTAAATTATATTTATCATGACTCAAACACTAATTTTTTAAAGAAATATAGTTTTAGGGCTTACCTTCAAAATTCACAGTTTTACAAAAAATAATAATAATATTTTTTTTGCTAAAAATCTATTTTTTTTAAAATATTACATTTAATTTATGTTTTCATTCGTAAACAATGAGTAATTTGGGATGAATCAAATGATTTGGAGATTTTTTTCAAATTGCGTGTTCCTCCCCAATCTGCCCAAATCTGATGGATTTGGTTGTGCAATTCTGTTTAAATAAATATTTTAATGCGATACAAGTATAAATCATAAGATTTTGAATAAAATAAATATAAAAAATGGTGAAAAATGCATTTTCATACCCACACAATATTTGGATGTTCGATTCGAAAAATATGATTTTGATCTTGAAAAAGAAGTTTTTCTCCCACAAAATTGATAATGACTCTTTTATTTTTGATAGTAGAATGTAGAAAAAAAGGGAAAGAAGGAGAGGATTTTCGTAACTCACAGTGGTCGTCCCTTAAAAGTTAATATTATCCTTATTTTATGGGAAATATTAATAAAATCTCACATTTTATCGATAATATCAATATTTTATTGATACAATTTCACATTTTATTGATAAAATATTGATATAAAATATAAAATTTTATCAATATTTATGGTAAAAAAGAATAATATTGATTTTTAATAACATTTTTTATCGCTAGGAGGCAAAAACGATATTATCGATGATAATGTCATTGATAATATCGATAATGAGAACACTGATTATGATTATCCAAAGAAAAAAGCAGATATTTAGTTGCCACTCTACCAAGTCTGTATGGGTAAAAGATTATGCCAGTTGTTTAATTAAGTTTGGAATGTATGAGAATGGTAGACAGTTTGAAGAGAGGGAAAAGATGATAGGTGGTCTATTGTTGCAAATGGATGTGGGGCACCTGATAATAGGACAATTGCAAGATTTGGACCACAGCTTGGGTTTGATTTTAGGAGAAAAATATTCCTTTAATTTCTTAGACCAAACAAAACATGCTTTACTTACAGTTGTAACTTAAGAGTATTATTTGCATTCGATTTTGGTTCATATCCTTAGCAGATTTCTTTACTGATGTCTACAAAGTGCTTAAACAAGAAAGAAACCATATAGGTTACCATGACTTCATAAGCAATTTAATCCTAAACAATCATGTAGCTAGCTACCATTGATTCAAATAATAGCAGCCAGTGAAATCAGATGATGTTTTGTGAATGAAGTGAAAATGGATCTTAGCTTGTTTATTGATTATTCTAGTCACCTTTCCGGATTGAATGGCAAAGCATATGTCTTTGAATATATCTATGTCTGGCCTTTTAGGATATTTGAAGCTTACATGGTGGAACTCTATGTCACCCCTCATGTCCTCTAGTGTTATTCCAGTTTCATTACTTACATCTATCTTCAACTTCCTGTCAATAATGGCAAATATAGAATCTGCAAAACTCTTTGCTTTGCTGGCATTTCTTATAATGGAACTTGACTAAGTGAATGCATTCATAGACATGGTAAGAGAAAAAATGACTTGTGAATTAGACAAGTTTCTGCAATGCTCAAAATAGAGATTTCTCTCATTCTTTCTTTTTAATGGTTCATGCACGTGAATAGGTTGTATTGGAACATGTTCTGCTGTCCTCTGCTATTGTTTTGTTGAATGGCTTGGCCTTGGCCTTTCCTTCTGTGAGTGTCAATGGTTGCATGCATTTTTGCACATGTGTATGTGCATGTGCATGCATGTGTGCATATGAAGTATAAGATAAGGTGATTTAATTGAAGAGATAGGGACCTGTTCCTCCTTCATTAGTTTTTGGAAAATGAACTTGGTTATCTTAGTGTTTTAGCCTTTGTTGATTCAGTTGCTTTGAATTTAAATATTTCCAGGCTGTCACCTTGCAAACCATCATCACCATCATAAGCTCTTTCTCACCCAAGTGGGATTAGCTACATAGATCCTATTACACAATTCTCGTTGACCTTGATTAATGTCTTTAGCAATCACGTGCATTTTCATATTTCCTAATGACTAACAATGATGTCCTTTTTAGCCTTCCCATGGTTCTCTTATAGTCTTTCTCCTAACCAATGTAGTTTCCAGTCTTTATTTCAAATGATCAAACCACTTGAATCTATTTTCCCTCATTATTACCAACCAATTATACCTTTAAATTATCTTGAAATACTTCTATTCTAATTTTATCTTTCTTTTTATTTTACTGCTCATCAATCTCGACATCCTCATTTTAGTTACACTCATTTTATTTATTGTTATTTTTTTAATTGTCCAACATTCTATCATATAAAGCATAGCCAATCTTATAACTATCTAATTAAAATTTCCTTTTAATTTAATTGACATTCAACGATTAGATCATAAAAATTTGAAAGCACAGTGCCATTTCTTTTACCTGGCTTGAATTCTATATATAATATCTTTATCAATTTCTCCATTTTTTAAACTATTAATATCTAAAATTGCCACTTTTTGTTTCCTTATAAATATATAGTTTTTAAATTTTATTTCTTATTCTGTTTCTTTTGGAAGCTACAAATTAGCAAGTTGATAGGCATCTTCATTTCATACCTGAAAACATTTGTGAAAGTTGTCTTCCTGTTTACAACAAGGTGTGCTCCAACATAGAAACTGGTTGCAAGGATGCAATACAACAAGAAATTGGAGAGCCCAAGATCGATCCCACTAATCAACCCTTGCTTTATTACTTTCTTGATAGGATCTTCAGATGTCTCTACATACATTTCCATTCCCTTCTCTTCAGCACAGTGAGAAGCAACTATTCTTATATTCACAACAGCATCATTAGCAACTTGGCTAGCTTGCCATCACAAGCTTGCAATGCAAGATTATATGTTAAAAATAGACGACAAGAAAGAAAAAAATATTTTGAGATGAGAATTCCAATAGTGCTACAAGAATGAATCTCATAAGTTAATGAGGAAAAAGGCTTGTATAATGGATCTTTCTTTTGGAAGGTAAGCAATTGTAACAAGTACAAAAAGGAGGAAGAAATAAGAAAATGGAACAACATTACAAGATTTGTCATTTTTGGAATAAATCAAATAATTTTTATTTTTATTAATGGTCCTCAATTGATTACACTTGCTGTGTACATTAGAAAAATTGTATGTTTACATCCTAGACCACAAGTGGTCCTAATTATATCTCCATAATGGAGAAAACCCTTGATTAGAAGAAAAAGTATAATGCATCTTAGAAATCTAAAAATAAAACACACACACTCTCTTAAAATAGATGTGTGCTGTCTTTAGGATCGCCGAGCACATTGCGATGACTTAATATTTAGGAGATCACCTCAAGTCAATGGGCAAATAAGATGACATGGTTCTAGACTAGGTTGCTAGACACTGGGTCAACTTAGAAAATGAGTGTTTTAATCCAATTGGTTTGTCCTGGGTGGAATCAAGGTTGGGTGATTTTTGTTGTTTAGACTATAAGAAACCATAGAGACAGTAGGTGTTTTGTGCCCAATTGGCATATTCTAGAAGGACTTAGGACCTGGTGATCTCTATTGTGTTTATACCATGAAAGAGATTAGAAAAAAATAGGTGACCTAGGTTTGGTTCAGCTTTCTCTCATTGCCCATGAGAAGCTTAAGAAGAGTGGGCCAGGTTAACTGAGTTTAGTTTGGCTCACTCAATTGCCCATGAGAAGCTTAGCAAAAGTGGAACTAGTATGACTAGATTTGGTTTGGCTCTCTCAACTGCCCATGAGAAGCTTAGGAAAAGTGGGTCAGGTTAACTGGGTTTGGCTCAACTCTCTCAATTGCTCATGAGAAGCTTAGGAAAAGTGAGACTAGAATTATTGGATTTGACTCGACTCTCTCAATTACGCACGAGAAGCTTAGGAAGAGTGGGACCAGGATTACTGGATTTGACTATTTTGATGAATGGTATATGCTAAGGTTTGACTCAGTGAGTCATGACTTAGTTACTCGGTGAGTCATGACTCAGTGACTCGGTCCTAGACTTAGGCTTTTGAATGAGTGGATGAGTAGTATTTTCCAATATCTCATAGGAAACTACAAGCGGGAGATCTTTGCCATTTATACTATGAGAGATCGAAGATCCAGGTTACATGAATTAAGCCTAATTACACTGTGAGTTAATTAAGCCTAATCATGATTAACACTAATGATAACGATTAATGCTAATGATAGTTCTTAGTTAATTTAAGATAATGTCATTAATTTCCTGATTTATAGGACAATTATATGATTTAATCAGGGTTTAAACAGGTTTTAATATGTTTAAAATGTCTAATTCAACATAATCCTATTGTCCATTGGCCATATGGGACCCACCATTACTACAGCATGGGTGGGACCCATGTGTGTACTATGGTGGGGCCATGGAAGAGTGCCCTTAGGCACTAGAGAAATTACCAGTGGCCTTTGGCCACTAGTGTCAAGTGAGGCACCTGCCTCTTGAAGACTCCTCAAGCTCCTCCTCTAAATTCTATCTTTAAAAGAATTCTTCTTCCAATTCTCCTTTCTCAAGAAAAGGGAGGGGTATTTATAGGCTTGAGATCTTCTGGGGGTAATTTAGGAATTTCAGTTCCAACATAGGAGTATTCTTGGGATGCCCGCTTCAACATGGGGGCATTTTTTGGAACTCTTGGAAAATGTGCCCAGCTTCACCATTTGGGCAGTTTGGGAATTCCTAGAAAATGTGCCTAGCTTCACCATTTGGGCAGTTTAGTAAATTCAACTCCAACATAAGGGCATTCTTGGGATGCTTGCTTCAACATGGGGGTATTTTTGGGCACTCTTGGAAATATGTGCCCAGTTTCACCATTTGGGTAGTTTGGAAATTCTAAGAAAATGTGCCTAGCTTCACTATTTGGGCAGTTTAGAAATTTTAACTCCAACGTAGGGGCATTTTTGGGATGCCGGCTTCAACATAGGGGCATTTTTGGGCACTCTTGGAAATATGCCCAACTTCACCTCCAAGGGTATTTTAGGAAATATGAAGGAGGCCTACCTTCACCATTTCGTAGAAAGCCTAAAAAAGAGTTTATTTTTCAACAACATATAATGTCTTGGATGGTTTTGATAACAGGCTTGTTGGCACAATTGGGAATATTTGTAGGCTCTACAATCAGGACACACATATAAATATTTTAAATGCTCGGCTATTTGGAAACTTCACGTTGTCTCTTACAACACGTTCCACCTGCACAGTTTGTAAATGGTCCTAGTAGACAAAGAGTTGTCCATGCAATTTTTAGTTTTGTAATTCCACTGCGCAGAAGGTCGATTGTGCAGCGGAAGCTTGCCGCCTCTACTGCGCACCATGTCGGCTACTGCTTCAACTGCGCGCCAGGTTGACAGGACAACATTGTTTCTTCGCTAACAGTGCAGGTGCACACCATGTCGGCTACTGTTTCAGCTGCATGCTAGGTCGACAAGCCAATGTCATTTTTTCACCAATAGTATATGTGCGCACCACGTCGGCTACTACTTTAGCTGCGCTCCAAGTCGACAGGCCAAAATCTTTTCTTTGCCAATAGTGCAGGTATAGAGAATGCTTGAAAGATGCTCTTTGGCCACGTTTTCCGAACTGCGCAGTTGGTAAACAATGTAGGTGTAGGGAATGGCTCACTCGCGCGGAAAAAACTCTTCTTCAATGGACAAAATCGACACGCATGTAGTGTCTAGCTACGTGAACGGAATGCATTTCCTGGCTGTGCGGGTTTGCTTGTTTGTCTTTCATCTTAGTAGGTGGGAACCCTTTCTCCCCAAACTTAAGAATCTCCCATGTAAGCTCCTGCGAAGCTCTTGTTTCTTGTAACATGGCTGGACAGAAACTTATGGCTTCCATGGCTGGCACTCAAGTATGCGAATGCGGGAGGACCATCGAGATTCCAACTGCCTTTCTCCGGCAAACTTGCTCGAATTTTCTGTTGTGCTCGCATGATGCCATCGAGGAATGGCCGTCATTGCAACTTCTTAGCTGCCTGGTCTGTCGTTATCTCTTACCGCCGATGAAGGAAGGATAGCCACAGCTTGCCTATCAACGTCTTCAGTGTCGGCGACTGAAGGCCTCCGCTGCCACTTTTGTGCCACCGCCGTCCAACATCCGACAACTGATTTGCTTCAATTAGAAACTCGATGCCGCTATTCTGACTCTAGTGATGGTGGTGCTACGCTAGATGGTGCATTTCAGTAGATGGAATTTTTGGATAACACCAGAAAAATCCATTGGTTTTGGCCACAAATTGTCGCTACGATGCCGCCATCCGACCATTGGACAGTCGATCTGCTCCAGCCATAACGTCTCCGCCGACGTCCTGATGTTCGATAACTTTTTGCCACATCGGATCTCTTCCTTTGGTCGCCAGAAGGTGTAAGACAAGGTTGTTGATGTGCCCTTCGTCCTCACTGTAGGTGACACTGCCGCCACACCCATCTTGCTATCGAGCGGGGCCTGCTTAGATCTCCATCTTTTGCTCACCGCTGATGGCCAATGAAGTTGCTGTCTTTGATTTTCATCTTTTGAATAGACTCTATTTTTAGACAGGGTGGGAGAAGACTGACTATTGCTGCTTGCATTGCTGCCGTTAGACTATTGGATGGCCAATTCTCTCTGGTCAGGAGCTTGGCGATGACTTCTTGACCTTCAAAGACTCTTCGCCCCGCCGGATCTTCGCCCTTGTTCGTTGGAGGATTTAGATAAAGTCGGAAAAGCCCATTGGTTTTAACCACAAATTGCCGCTCTGACGCAGCCGTCCAACCACCGGATGGTCGATCCGCTCAGGCCATAATGTCTTTGCTATCGTCCTGATGCTAGACAGTCTTTTGCTATGCCAGATCTTTGCCTTTGGTTGCCGAAAGATGAAGAATAGAGTGCTGATGCGCCCTTCTTCCTTGCCGCCAACAACGCTGCAATCGCAGCTTCTTTGCCGCTGATCAAGAGCTATCAAATTACCCAGACGGAGATGACGATGGGGGTGATGATGGGCAGGGTCAGCCGAGTGACGACAATGTGTTCAATTTTTGGAGTTGATGCATGAGCTCCTCTATTTTGCATTACCGTCGGTTTGGCATGGCCTGACATTTCCTCATTGCAGTCAAAGTTACAGGTTAAATTTCATTCACAATGGAATTTTTTCTGAACCCAACATATGCCCCCCGGTGGTTGATAATGTGTGTAGTTATGTAGCTATACAAGCACGTTAGCAGGCATCGTTGATTTATGAATCTTGGAAAATATTGGTAGAGGAAATTTAACAACTTTTGATTCACAGATTGTGGATTATTAATCTGAAATTATAGTTTTATGATTCCCAAACTAGCTTAAGGGAAACACTACCGTTTACTTCTTCATCAGGTCCCAACGATGGCTCAACAATGGATTTTTTGACCTTTTGATTTTTCCATCAAACCAAGAAGGACAGGACCGATGTTTTCCTATTTGGGAAAATCATCTGGAAAATGTTCTCTGCAATTTTCCATTTAAGTTTGCGCATGAGTCAAAGGCTACCATTTGCAGCTCTCCCCATCTTTAAAAGGCCTTCTTCTCCTAGCATTTTCTCAAAACAGAGGTAAATTGTCAACAACTTTCGCAAGGTTTTTGAAGTTCATCACCGTTCTGGATGAGTTCTTTAGAACTCAAAAAAAACAAAAAAAAAATCTTTCCCTCCATTTTTGTTGGGAGGAGAAAGGAGAAGGGATTATTATTGTCTGATTTTGTTGATTTTCTTGAGAATCCTCTGCTACCCCCTATATTGGAAAGAGAAGTAGAGAAACATATTTAGTTGTATTTCAATCTCTCCCAAAGCAAGGTGAGCTCTGCAACCATGGTCGCCCATATCTCTGCACCATTTTTCACATTCTTTTTGCCAAGTTAAATGACTCGTTGGAAAGCAAATGATGATGCTTAACAGCATTAACCATCAATGCAGAAACCCATTATCGCGTTTGGTGAGCCGGGGCAAGAAAGACCAATGTGCAGGCTAGTTTTGGCACGGCCCAGTCTCGGTGAGCATAGGCTCTACTCTGGAGGGGCCCAGGGGCTGTTGCGGGCTCAATTCGGTTAGGTCCAGAGGATGAGGCCCAACAGAGCCTGACTATTGGACAAGCCCAACGTTTGGACAGGTTGGTTGTTAGACCTGGGCTGACCATTGGATGGGCCCAATATCTGATTTTTTCAATATATATATATGATGGAAATATATATATATATATATATATATATTTGACATCATCAATTACCTCTTCATATCTTGAACAAGGAGCTTGTTGACATATTTTCTCTCTCTTTTATTTTTAATAGATATGGATCCTCACAATAGAGTGGCTTCTCCATCCCTTGTCGGCTCAATTGATTATGTGGACTTCAATGATTCTCCTATTAGAGTGGATGAGTTTGGCTACATTCCTTGCAATATTGATTTAGTCTTTGTAAGAGAGCATGATATAAATGATCAAGATGAAGCAACATTGATGTAACCTACGGCGGATAGTTCTATTCTGAATCCTCCCGCCACTGAAGTGATTCTTTCATCTAATGTTACCCTTGAGCCAAATGTAAGAGTATCAGAAGATGGACCAGAAGAAGGAGAGATCCTTGTTCCATCACAGTGCCAAGGGGAAGTTCATATTGTAGCCTTATGCCAAGGAGAAGTTCTTCTTGCGCCACAACACCAAGATGATGTTCCTATTGTGGTACCATACCAAGACGGAGTCCCTATTGCACCACCACACCAAGGAGAAGTTTATGTTACAGCTCAGTGCTAAGGGGAAGTTCATATGGAGCCACAACACCAGTCATAGCGGAAATGAAAGAAGTGAAAGAAAGTTGGTAATTCTGACCTTCAAAGTACAATCCATTATTATCAGGTTAAGGAAATAGACAGGGGCTTCTTTGTTTGGCCGAACGCAGAGTTCCCAAAATAAAAACTTCCCACTTTTGATAACGATATCCCAGGTCATTCTCTAATACGTCACTTTTTCATGATAAAATGAAAAGTAAAGAAAGCCCTTTTGCTCTTCGCTCTTAACCTTGCTTTGTGCATAGAAACAATGTTAAGAGCGCTTATCTATCTGCCAATGCTTTTACGCACTTTGATGAAAAGAACCACTTTGACAGCTATTTCCTGTCTCCCATCAAAGAGATATTGGATACTCATGAATACTCTATGGAGACCCCTCACCAGAGGGCAACAAATCTTGACGGTTATAAGTTTGTTACTGATGGTGAAAGAGGCTGATTCAAGGGTGGTTTATCGAAAAAAATTTCTTTAAACCTTGGGTAAAACAGATAGCAGCAACGCACAGAAGCGTCATTTGTTAGGCTTGCATTTATGACATGATTCTTTGTACTCATGGTCCATTCCACTAGCACATGGAAGCCATGTGTGGCTTCATTCAATTATGGTCTTCGATGACCAATTCCTTCCATTTCCCTTATGGTGAGATGAGCCTCACGTTGTGGGATCTCAATGTCGCTTATGGGTTGCCTATCATTGTGGAGCCTTTTGATTTGCACCTCCCGCCGAATGAGGATTTAAGAGAAGGCAGCTTAGGTTATTGCATCTTGAATATAATGAGTAAGTTATAATGGTCTGGCACAAAGCTTTCCTGGATAGGCTGGGCATAATTGTTCAGAAGGATTTCCAATCCCAATGCTCAAAAATGTAAGATGCCGTCATCTGAAGATTGGGTAAAATGGAATATTTGGGCTGATGAAGCTCTTTTGGGCAGTATAACCTTAGAGGAAGAATTAGTTTTATTCCTTATGCTGTGGCTTTTTGTTATTATCTGTCCTTCATTAGCATATGATCATTACATCAACCCCTTATACTTAATGCCTACTCTTCAGCTTGCCAAAGGTAAGAGACTGTCCATGGCTCCTCGCGTATTGTGTGACATCTATCACGGGCTAAACGACATGGTCTTACATCATTCTAGGCCAGCCACATGCACTGCTTACTTCCTAGTCCATTTCTTTATAGCCTGGTTAGGACTTTATTTTCCTTGGATTTATGGGGTCGACTCACCAACTCAATTGCCTGGTGAAGGTTTATTATTGGGGAAGTTTTTGACTGCCATTTTTAGAAATATACGATTTGATGAAGTGACAGATTAGTTAGTGAAGCTACACAAGTTTTCTCAAGAAATGTTTTTACTTGCTTTGGTCAACAATCCTTTGGGATTTGAGGTGAAAGGAAAGAATGAAACCTTTGGCAAGATTAATGATTTCATCATTTCTTTGCAAGCGTGCTTGCTTCCTCTTCAGGAAGGCTCCAGGTTTTGGGTTGAACCATATTTTCCCAATCATTTTGCTAGGAAGCTTGGTTATGACCAAGAAATGCCGGGTCGCGTCATATTTATATCTCGAGAGGAACGTATAATAGGAGTAGTTCTAGCTTAGTGGTACCCACTGTCGTTCCATTTTACCTCTACATTTCGAGATTATGACATTTTCTTACCTGGTCCGGCCCAAAGAGTCCATGTGACCAAACTATGCTTGATGGTATAGCACCAATCGGGGCAAAATTAGTAGGGTGATGCCCCCTAATTGTGGTATGTTTGCTTACCTTCTGTTGGCATCCTCTTTCGTACTTGACATGCTCAAGAATGTCTTTTTGGGGGTACAACGGGCCATGGATTTTGAGAGGCCATTTACTTTTCCATAAAAAGTTATATAGTTAGATGAATGTCGTCCTCATCAAAACATTCATCATACTGATCGCAGTCACATTGGGTGGTGGGGTTATGATGAGCAGATATATCCCATATGTGAGAAGATTTGGGTAGAGCCGATAACTCCTGAGCTGGCTTTTTATGTCCCTCCAGATTATGCTGAGCAAACTGCATTGATCAACATGCCCCTTTTAAGGGAGGAGATGACCAAAGCAGAAGTTGATGCACAGGCAGGGTTGGAATAGTACTTGACAGATTGTACTCTGTTACGATTCTGTGATAAGGATCCTCGGGCTTTAGTTCCTCTAAGAACAACCTTATCTCAAAAGAAGGGGACTGAATCTACTAGTGCTACTGGAAAGCAGGATGAGGAGGAAAAGATTACCCAAGGATTGTCAAAGGCTCCTCCTCCGAGAGTAACCAAAATTATGATTTTGTGCCGCGAAGCAGCTCCTTCAATTTTGGCTCTCAAGAAGAGCACAAAGGCATGAGTGAAGAGGCTCCTGCTCTAGTCATCAAGAAGAGTAAGAAGATGACAACTAATGAAGAAGTTCCCATTCCAACTTTCAAGAGGAGCAAGAAGGTGGTGGCTAACGATGAAGTTCTTGTTCCAACCATCAAAAGGAGTAAGAAGGCAATAGCCAGTAAAGAGATTCTTGCTTTACAAAAAAGAACCACTGCTTCCAGGAGTTCCACCAAAGACCGAAGTAAGAAGGCCAAAGTAAGTCGAAAAGTGCCTAAACCTTTTCCTGGGAGCATGCTTCCTTGTGAGACAACTCCTTCTGCCCCGTCGTCTTCCAGACCCATTGAGGCATCAGAGCAATTAGTAGAAGGTATCGGGGCATCTGGTGGGGAAGATATTGAGGCTTGCTGCTGAAGGTATTCTCATGGAGATGTATATCAGTCAGCCAAATGCTGTTGATGCATTAGTAGGAGACCAGAGGGAATCATCGCCTGATCTCTTCGATTTATATGAGGTGATTCGTCAGCTTGGTGACATTCCTTCTCCTCTTTCTCCATTATCTCTGCACCTTCTTCATTTGGTAAGACCTTCAATTAAAGAGGAGGTTACTTCGGCAAAGATCCCATTTGAGAGTGCTACTTCCATAGTTGTTCTTGAGGGAGATGCGGATAAGGCTACTCTTGATCTTGAGGATGAACATGCCGCAGGCGAAGCCTTGCCCTTTGCTCCCGAGGTGTTGTAGCAGATTGATGATAGTGCTTATGAATCATGTAGGGAAACACCCAATGTATCGACATCACATTTTCATGTTTTGGTAAGTGAAGATTTTCTTCAAATGCTGTCTTTCACTAGCATCAAGGCAACAAAGGAGCTAAGCAGGCTTCAACAAGAGAACTTAGAAGATGAAGTTCAGTCATTTTGCTCGAATTTTGCTAGAACACTACAGAGAGCCTCTTCACCCGATGCAATCGCGAGTTTAAAAGATCATTTTGTGTTCTGTTCTAAAGCTATAGAAAGGATCGGCGGTGACATTTCTTATTTGTTAGCCATCTTCAAGCAACTCGAGTCTTTTCAATAGGTGTGGGAATAGGCAAATTAGATGCCATCTTGAGACTTCCTACTGAAGCCATTGTTGCCAAGGAAGTTGAACTTGAAGATTTATGGGCTAAGATCGGTGAGAAATCGTTAATCATGCGCATGGCTTCAGAGCATCTTTAATCTCTTTAAGCAGAGTTGACCTCTTTGAAAAAAGATGTTAGAGGGAGTAGAGATTGCCTTGAAGTCCTTGGGTGGGAGTTTCACCAGTTGAGCCATCATTTATCTTTTCAAGAATCTCTTGTTGCTTCTAAGGAGAAAGATGAAGCTGAAGGTTTAGAGATCATCAGGCACTTGAAAGAAGAAGTGGCTGCTTCCCAACAAGAAGTGACAACGACTAAGGAGACTGTAAAAGAGTTAAACTCATCTCCAATTGTGAACCCAAAAGCTGCTCAAGCCTTGATGACAGCGGAGAAGCAGTTCAGCCTTCTGAAGGAGTCCATTTTAACCACTTTAACTCACTTGTAAACTTCTTATGTGAGGTTTTAGCATCTTTTTCTCACAACTCTTGGTTTCTTGACATGTTTTCTTTTCCTATTATTTTTTATTGGAAATTCCACCCTTGGATGTAGATTGAATTGCTTGAGCAACATGTGCAGGGAATTGGGAAAGAGGAGCAAATGCACCCAACATTGCATTTGCTCCTTTCTGATTCATGCATAGTAACACTTTAGGAAACGCCCACTAATGGACAATTCTCCTATACCATTACTATTTACAATCCAATATAAACCATTGGCATAAACCTCTTGCACAACATAAGGGCCTTCCCACTTGGGTTTAAATTTGCCAATTAATTTGCCACCTGCCATTATTTCAGTCCTTAGTTTGAGGACTAAATCACCCAGGGGGTATGCTTGGTGTTTAAACAATTGGTTATATGCCTCAGCCATGCGAGCTTGGTATAACTCAATTCTTTGTTTGGCTCAGAACCGCCTTTCGTCTAGAGCGTCGAGCTCTTTGAACTGCAACTTGGCTTGTTGGTCAGTTGTCAGCCTTGACTGTGTTATAACTCTAAGCGATGGCAACTGCACTGCCAAGAGTAAGACCGCCTCTGCCCCAAACACCAAAGAATAAGAAGTTGCATTGGTTGCTGTTCAATGAGCGATACAATAAGCCCAAAGCACCTCTGGTAATTTGAGATGCCATTGTTGCATATTCTTATTTGCCGTTCTTCTCATGATCTTTAGAATTGCCTTATTGAATGCTTCTGCTTGGCCATTTCCTTGTGGATGATATGGTGTAGAGAATACATGTTTGATGCCTTCCTTTCGACAAAACTTTTCCATTTCCTCATTCTTGAATGGAGTGCCATTATCTGACGTAATTTGGCATGGATTACCATATCGATACAAAATTGTGAAATAAATTCGATTACTTCTTTGGCTCTAACCCTCTTATATGAGTCAGCTTCTACCCATTTGGAGAAGTAATCAGTTGTAGCTAGGATATAGGCACGTCCCTTGGAAGATGGGGAATTGATTGAACCAATAATATCAAATCCTCACAATGCAAATGGCCAAGAAATGTTTATGGGTACCAATTCTGAAGGTGGTATGTGCCGGATATCCCCATGGAGCTGACATTGAAGACATGATTTGGCAAAGTGCAATGAGTCTGAGACCATATTAGGCTAGTAATATCCCAAGCATTTGATCTGTTTGTGTAATCTTTGACTAGACGGATGCCCGCCACATTCGCTAGAATGTGCTTGCATGAGTGCATATTGGATCTCTTCCCCGTTAAGACAATGGAGCTAAAGTCCATCATATGCCTGATGATACAGTGTATTATTGAAACACACATATCGAGTAGCTCTTTTTCTTAGAGCTAACCTTTCTTGCGAGTTCTCCAAGGGAATCCCGTATTGCAGGTAGCCAATGTACGGGATTTGCCAATCATCTGCCACCAGTTCCATACAAACTACGCATTCTACTCACTTAGTAGTCTCTCCATTATATGAGTCAGGAATGCAGCTTCGTTGCTCAACTTTAAAAATGACCGCTTGGCCTCCAGCAATGGCTAAAGCGGTTGCCAAATTTTCCAAAGCATCAACAACGGTATTTTTAGTCCTTGGAATATGTCCAATGCTTACTTGAAAAAGTTGATCTAATAGCCCTTGTGCGATATCATAATACCGGCGCAAACTAGGCTGGCAAACTTCATATTCAGTGGTTAATTATCAAACCACTAATTCTAAATTGCCAAAGATGTCTAATTTTGTGATCCCGAAGTTAAGGGCAATTCGAAGTCTTAGGACTAATGCCTCATACTAAGATTCATTGTTGGTATAATTCCTTCTTAGATAGAAAGAATATGGAAGAATGTCTTTTTAGGGTGAGATGAAGACAATTCCAATGCCTCGCGCTGACAACTTTGGTAGTACCATCAAAGTACATCTTCTAGGGAGTATTGACTTATGCAATGAACACTTCTTCATCTAGCAAGTCTTCTTGTACAATGACCTCTTCATTGACTAGATGAGCTGCCAAGGAGTCAGTTAGAACTTATCCTTTCACCGCTTTTTGTAGGTAAAGGTGATGTTGAATTCTGACAACAGTAATGACACTTGGCCAACTATCCTGATAACATGGGACGAGTGATCAAGAGCTTGGGTGGATCCGCTTTAGAAATTAATCGGATCTCATGAGCAAGGAATGCCTTAACTTTTGGGCTACGAACACCAAGGCAAGGCATATCTTTTTGGTCAGAGAATAATTGCATTCTGCATCAATCAACCGACGACTAAGGTAATACACTGCTTGCTCTTTTCCGTCTTGATTTTCTTGTGCGAGCAATGACCCCAGCGATTGCTTGCTTGTAGAGATTTATAAAATGAGCAGTTTACCTTTGGCTGGTGCGGCCAAAATTGATGGATTGCAGAGTAATTCTTTGATGGTATCGAAGGCTTTCTGGTAAGCTTCATCACAAACAAAGTCTACATCCTTCTTTAGTAGATGATAAAATGACTGACATCTTCCTGCTAAGTTGACCACAAATCTTCTGATATAAGATAGCTTTCCTTGCAAGCTCCTTAGGTCATCTATGTTCCTTGGAGGAGGCATGTTCCTGATAGCCTCTGCTTTTTGTGGGTCTACCTTGATTCCTCAGTGATGGACGATAAATCCCAAGAACTTACTTGACCCAACTCCAAATGCGCATTTGAGTGGGTTCATACGCAACTTGTTTTTCCTGAGCCATATAAAGACGGTGTGTAGATCCAAATGGTGCTGATCGTAGCCGTTGGATCTTACCACCAAGTTATAGACATAGCATTCAACATGTTTATGAAGTATGTCATGAAAAATAACTTGCATAGTCCTTTGGTAAGTCACTCCTACATCTTTAATTCGAATGGCATAACTTTATAACAAAAGATGCCCATTGGAGTGCGAAATGTAGTGGAAGCCTCATCTGCTGGCGCCATCTTGATCTGTTTATAACCAAAGTAACCATCCATGAACGAGAGTGTGTCATAAAATGATGTGTTGTCGATAAGGAGTTTTGTATGTGGCAGCGGGAACTCATCCTTTGGACAAGCTTCTTTAAGATTGCGAAAATCAATGCAAACTCGTATTTGCCCATTCTTTTTTTTCACTGGGACAACATTGGAGAGCCATCTCGGAAACTTGATTTCTTGGATGAAGTTAGCTTCTAGCAATTTGTTAATATCATAATGATCTATTGCTCCAATTCAGGTCTAAATTTTCTCAGCGCTTGCTTTATTGGCTGTTTGCTTGGAGAGATATGTAAAGAATGTATGGCAATATCCAGATCTAAGCCAGGCATTTCAGAGTATGTCCATGTAAATACGTCTTTAAATTCCCTGAGGAGACTCATTAGCAATTGTTTTTCATGTTCCGGTAGAGATTTGGCGATGAAGGTAGGTAGCTTGTCTTCGTCTATGCCTAGATTGAACACTTCAAGCTCATCGATTGTTGGTTGTCCACCATCTTCTAGCCTCAGCAGAGTTACACTATAGGTTATTTCTTGTAAGGAAGAATCAGAGTCATCATTTCTTTCTTCTTCTAAATGGTTGGGGTTTGGCTCATGATCGGACTGATGAGTCTCATTTGCCATTCTCGACTCTGATTTGGGAATTGATGGGTCATCAATGACTTCTTTGTCATCTGCATTACTAGGTTCCTCCAAGTTTATTTGTGATTCTTTATCATCGAACTCAAATTCTTCCTCTTCTATGGATGCATGGTGAGAGGTAGAAATCAGGTAACAATGTACAATTATTGTTGGGGGAGATGACATTTTTGATGTCTTAGACTCAGTAGGAGTTGACTGGCAGTCCCACATAATGGGACCGATAGTCAACCTAATACTCACATAGGAGCAATTCGAGGTGTACTCATCCCTGTTCATGTCAATATCATCGTCCACACCAAGGCCTTTCTGATCCCCTGAATACTGGAGACCTTTTAATTTTCCTTTGATTAGAATCGGGATGAGCGGATCGGTTATCGACATATAAGGTTCATTAGGATAAATACCGAGGAGGTCAATCATCCTTCTACATCCTTTGCTAAATTTATGAAAATTTTTAGCAGACAGTAATTTCTTAGTTAACAGATTAGAAATACGACATTGTCCATAAGGCAAGCTCATCTCTTTAAATACTAATCTTCCTCTTTCTGCTTGGGATTGTGATTCAGGTTCTTTGCCCTGAATGATTTCTGACTCGGCCAATTGAGTCAGTGACTAATTATATTCGACCAACATGAATTGTAATTATCCTCCTCCAATCTCCCATTTACTACTTTCGGTGCTAAGATTGGAGGATGTCTCTTGCTTTGCTTGACTGGTACTCCTGGTGTTGATCTCAAAATGCAAGGACTGCGTTGGCTTTGAGACTACTTAAGAGTAGCTTGATACTAAAGGTGACAGTATTGGAGTAGTTGTTGTCATCTTTGAGCCTGGGGTGTTGATCTGGAACCAAGTGTTTTTGACTAGTGCCGGATGTGGCGACATATAAGCTCACAAAGAGTTGGCGAATTGATTCTCGTAAAATCCAGCTGGTGGAGGTATGGCTTACTCCCTGCCTATTGATGGCCTGGTTGATTGTCCTCTGCGTCCTCTTCCAAACGGTCTTGGTGTCGATGTCCCAGCCTGAAAGGTGAAAGATTGTGGAGTTGAGGAATTTGCAACTGGCCTCCAATTGAATATATTCTGAATTGGCGTGAGTTGGTGCAGGAGCAAGAGTGATCTAGTGCTGCAATGGTTATGGATGTTGAACCAATAATTTTTTTTCATCATCATTGTCTAATTGGAGCACTTCCAGCTCTTTCATAAGTTTTAACTTATCTTCTTGTGAAATGCCTATTGCAATTTTGAAGCGTGAAGCCATTTGTGGCAGAATCACTAAAAACAGGATCGCCTGTGGAGGTACAACCTGTGATGAGAGTCTTTGTGCTGTTAACCCTTGTCTTTTAGTAGTAAATGGTTGCTGCCTTTGATCTATGATCGGCTTGGTCAATCTTTCGGTTGCTCTAGTTCATTTGATGCCAGCTCATAATATTGGGCTTCTGAGAAGAATGCCTTTGAAATCATAAATGGTCATACATCAGACGAGATGTGCCTCATTATGCCATCCTGGTAGAACTTAAAATGTTAGTGTACCGTGGATGCCACAACTTGGTATTGATGCAACCATGGCTTCCTAAGCAACAGATTGTAGGATGTCGACGCATTAATGACATGACAATTGACTTTTGTGAGGAATTCTTGAATATCAAGACTTAAGGTGATAGTCCCCATAGTCCTCTGACTCTCTTGGTTAAAGCCTTGAATCACCAGAGTGCTGCGTTTGAGAATGGACGGGCACATCCTGATATGCTTTAGTACTTTGAGTGGGAGAATATTCACTGTAGATCTTGGATTCAGCATAATGCGGTTAATCCTCTCTCCCGATAAATCGCTACTTACAAACAATGGACGATTATGCTCTGTATTTCCAAGCAATAAGTCATCATCTGTAAAAGTAATAGTTTGGTTACATTCAACAGTATTAGCAATCTCTGCTAGGTATCGATCCTTGATAGACTCATCTAGCAGCGCATTTATGAGCACTTGTCGAGACTCTTTAGAGAGCTGAAGTGCATCGTATATGCTCAGTCTTACTGGGATTCTACAAAAGTAAGCAATGACATCATGATCTCATTTATTTATTAGTTCTAGAGCTTCTCTTTCTTCAACAGGGGGACAAGGAATTCCAAACACTGGCTCTTCTTACGTTGGTTCCTTTCCTTTGTCCTAAGTTGTGGTCTTCCCGAATCATAATACGACCATTGTTTTTGGTGACTCAGATGCTTCTTGTGGAGCATTCTCTTCATTTGGCATGGTGTTGGTCATGTTGCAAGATACTAGATGATTCTTGGATCAGTAGCTTGAGTAGTCTGGGAAATGAAGTAGGTATTTCTTTGGGCAATGGAAAGGTCTTTCCCAATGCGATGATGCATTCCCATATTATGCACCTTTCTTCTTGCAATACGGGGCAATAAAGGTGAAATTGCACCATCTCAAGGAGAAATCATAGAGATGTTCCCCTTCAAGAGGGTGAATTGCTTGCACTTATGCTTTAGAGAACTAAGAGGTGTAGTCATGGAATCTATATATGAATGCTTCAGACAATGCCTCCCAAGATCTGAATAATTCGGCTGGCAATGTTGTGACCCACTTTAGGGCATTGCTATTACCAACCAATGAAAATGGGAAGCGCCTTATCGCATATGCCTCATTTTGCGACATCATTCATACTAGGGCTTGATACTGGAACAAATGTTTGATTGTGGCCTTATAGCTTTCTTTGAATAACTTCATCATGGGCCACCCTAAGTAACAAATTTGTTTAGTTTATGGAACTATCGTTAAAATAGGGGCCCTCATGTAGCGCAAGTATTCAAGAACCTTCGCAATGTGCGATTCGATGAACACTTATTCCTTTGGTTGGTCATCCATTGTTCTCATTTTTTTCTTTTTGGCTTGATCAGATGCCTCTATGAAGTTAGACGGCACTCGATGGTGGACATAGGCCATTTTTGCCAGGCAAAGATGGATTTTTTCTGCCTCTGGGTGATCAAGTGATTGCAGATCGCTCCAAGCAGCGTCCCTCCACTTGTGAACATAATTAGCTGTGTTCTCACCATAATGCTGATCCCAGTTGATAAGAGACTTCCTGATTCCTTCTTTTCTTTTAGAAAGGAAGCATAGTAGGAATATATCTTATAAGGGGACCCATTCTTTGGCACCTTGAATTGCCTAAGTTTGGAACCAGTTCTTCTTCACTTCGGAGGAAAGTGATCTTTGAAAATTCTAATGCATCTTTGTGAGGTTTGGATTTTCTCCGATGCACTCATCTGCATAGCGGAGGAGGTGTGTAACTGGCAAATCATTGACATTGAATACAGTGAAACCTTAGCATCGGTGCCCTCTTTGGCAATCGTGCCTTCTACAAGAGTGTTCTCGCTTCTTGTTTGGCCAGCTAGTGGAGGCCTCTCCTTCGCCAATGTGATAACAAGATGCCACTATAAGATATTCAAATGAATTATCCCTATTAGAGCTTAAGTTATCCTAAGTTTCTATGTCTGGCAAATTATTCCAAAATGTTGTCCATACTTTGTCTGTAGCTAACAAAAACGATGGCAATGGCTCCCAAGTATAAAGCTCTAGACACCCTTAAGCAAGGTAGGCTCTTTTCTTCTTTTTCCCTACCATATTCTTGTAGAAGGATTTAAGCCTCCCAGGTTGGATGTAATCCCCAATGATGTATGGCTGGAACCATGACAACCAGCAGTGTATTCTTTTAGGACATGGGAATAAGTTCTTCAAATGCTCTTCCATTTCTTTCTGCTTTGCATGTTTGGTCTGACAGTTTCACCCCTTACACCTCATCGATGGGACTTCTGGGATGTTTTGTGGGCAGACAAGATCCCAACCTTCATCATCAACCATGACTTTCTTTTGCACCTCTTGGCTAAAGGCTTTTGAGAATCGATGATCGAATTCCTATTCCAGCATTGCTAAATCAGAAATTTCTTTCACTGATATGTTGTTGGATGTTACCAATGCATTCTTCTTCAGTGTAATTATTCCACTTTTCATGCAATGATTAATAATTCTCCTCACTGTCTTGCATTTAACTGTTAGGTGATTGATACCCTGATGGTAATGATAGTACAAGGGGTGGTTCACCTTATTCACCTTTGCTGGGAATAGGGGTTCCGGTAGCCTTATATTGCCTAATTAAATAAGCTCCAATAGGATTGGTACCACTTCCTCATCAGAGTACTGTTATTTTGGTTCTGGAATCTCCCTTTTCTTTGACTATCTATCATTACCATTAGTTTTGGTCTCAGTGGTGTTGACAGAGGTGTTCTATTTGCTTCTTTCATATTCTTTCTTTTTGGACCAGAAAGTATTTTCCTTTTGCTTGTCATCCTGGGCTTTACTTTTTCTAGAGAGGGAAAGGAGACATTCCTTTCAGCTTACCTCATTAGCCAACTCTCGAAAAGTGGTGATCTGCTCATTTACCAGGATTGCGAGGTCAACCTTAATGCCATTGCGGCACAGGTGGACTCTTTGCACCTCTGTTAAGGTTGCCTCACATTTGTTGGCCTCTTTCTACCAATAAAAAATGAATTCCTCTACCAATTCGTCATCCCTTTGCCTCATAAGGGAGAGGTCGGCTAATGTCACATCTTTTTAAGTCACAAAGAACCTTACCAGAAATAGGTTCAATATGTCATTCCAGGTCTTGACTGACCCTATTGGAAGTGTCAAATACCACTAGAATGACAATCCCTTGAGTGATGAGCCAAATAATCTCAAGCAGAGATTGTGATAGACAACATAATTTCCCATCTTGAGATTGAAGAGGGTGAGATGATGCTCGGGATCATCCATTCCATCAAATGTATGAAAGTCTATCATCTAGAAGCCTGGTGGGAAGGGCTCGCGATCTCCAGTGGATATGACCGATGATAAATGTTTGGTACTTGAGAAGGCAGGTTTATTTGCCGTTGGACCATCCAGTCATTTATCATCTCATTAAAGTATGCCATGGGATCTGAGTTCATCTGATATAGTTGTGCATGCACATTTGCGCCGAACGGTTGTGGTAGAACATTCGCACCAAATGGCTATGCACGAACATTAATATTGGGCAGCCATCGAGGTGAAGCAACTAGAGAGGTAAGGGGTGACACATCTAGTCCTAGAGGATCTCCTATTGGCAGGTTAAAGACGAACGGTCCTAGTGGCATAACATTCCCATGGAGGGAAGGTTGAGAGGACGTGCAGCATTGGATGGTTGGCCAGGATTGGAGGTTTGGCCAGCATTCTATTTTGCATATGCCTCTCTTAACTGCTAATTTTTAGTCTCAAGTAGTTCCAATCATTGCATTATCTCTTCTATGGAAGTGGGAGATGCACTTCCCTTAGCCATGTAAGACATGACTGTTGGGATAAATTGATGTCTGTGCATCAATTGGTGGGGAGATGTAGACACTTGATCTTCTCTTCCAGGATCTTCTGATAGAGAATGAAATATTAGGGGAGGCACCAAGGATCTGACCATCGACCTTGTGATGATTCCCTAACGAGGTGGGCTAGGCAATGCCGGCGACAGGTCCCCGTAGACCGAAGTGGTGTAGACACTAACAGGCTGCACTTTCCTCTTCTTCTGATCCCTTTTCCTTGGACTAACAGAATTGACTCTTCTTTCTCTCTTTTCTACCTTCGACGCCTTCCTTGGCATCTGTAAGGTGCCTGTTCTGTTGATCTCTCTTCTTTCAGAACAGGAGAGATTGGCTAAAGTAGAGGACATATTGCTTTCCCAGTATTTATCTTGGGATGGACATGGTCTTCTTGCTATGGTGGTGTGCTTCTCGGATGGCAACTTCCATCCTTCTTTTCTTGAATGGTCAATTTGCGGGTTGACTTTTTCTTGGACTTTCCTTTCTGCGCTATCCTTCTTCCAATTCCATTGGTAGGTTCAGCATAGCCCTTGGAAGCTTTGCTCTGTGCATTCCTTCCAAGGGGATCAGTAGGCTTGGGATTGATGGGAGCTCATATCTGCCTCCCCTTGATTGCACTGGTGAGGTCGATCGCTATAACTTTCTTCTAGTTTAACATAGCAAAGACCTAAGTACTCCCAGTCTTTAGGGAGTTCGGGGTGGTATTGCAGACAAAGTCATCTCAAACGATCCTAAGAGCATGAGGGGAAATAGTTTTTCTCCTCTGCCTCCTATTTTTCTTATGCTTCTTTTCAACTTTGTTATTGGAAGTTGAGTCAGTAGAAGCCACTTCTGGAGCTGCTACAGCAGCCTCCAATGTTGCTGGAACTATTCTCGAAGTTGCCAGTGTAGCTTTGGGTGTGGAAAAAATCAGAGTCGTGTCCCTCTTGTAGATGGCTGGTGCTGGGCCGGTCAACACTATAATGAAGGAGTGGGGCAGGGTGTTGATGGCAAAGCTGCTGCCTAACAAAAATCCGAAAGCAGTGAGCTTGCCATCCGGATTGATCTCAAGAGAAGAACAAGAATAAGTTATAGAAATGACCGAAGATTTGCAAAGAGCAACAAAAGAGTTTAGTCAGTTTCATGAAAGAATAAAGTCACTAAGATGCACAAGTATTACTTTTCTTTAAAGATGAAGGGTGGGATGTTTCATGTTGGGTTCACTATTTTTGTAACAAGTATAAAAGAGGAAGAAATAAGAAAATGGAACAACATTACAAGATTTATCATTTTTGGAATGAATCAAACAACTTCCATTTTTATTGATGGTCCTCAATTGATTACACTTGCTGTGTACATCAGAACAATTATATGTTTACATCCCAGACCACAAGTGGTCCTAATTACATCCCATAATGGAGAAAACCCTTAATTAGAAGAAAAAGTACAATGCATCTTAGAAATCCAAAAATAAAACACACTCTCTCTCAAAATAGATTTGTGCTATCTTTAGGATCACCGAGCACATTGCGATGACTTGATATTTAGGAGATCACCTCAAGTCAATGGGCGGATAGGATGACATGGTTCTAGACTGGGTTGCTAGACACTGGATCAACTTAGAAAATGAGTATTTTGATCTGATTGGTTTGTCTTAGGTGGAATCAAGACTAGGTGATTTCTGTTGTTTAGACTATAAGAAACCATAGAGACAGTAGGTGTTTTATGACCCAATTGGCATATCCGGAAGGACTCAAGACCTGGTGATCTCTATTGTGTTTATACCTAAAAGAGATCAGAAAAAATAGATGACCTAGGTTTGGTTCAGCTTTTTCTTATTGCTCATAAGAAGCTTAAGAAGAGTGGGCCAGGTTAACTAGGTTTAGCTTAGCTCACTCAATTGCCCATGAGAAGCTTAGAAAAAGTGGGAACAGTATGATTGGATTTGGTTTGGCTCTCTCAATTGCCCATGAGAAGCTTCGGAAAAGTGGGTCAGGTTAACTGGGTTTGGCTCGGCTCTCTCAATTACCCATGAGAAGCTTAGGAAAAGTGGGACCAGGATGACTGGATTTAACTCGACTCTCTTAATTACCCATGAGGAGCTTAGGAAGAGTGGGACCAGGATGATTGAATTTGACTGTTTTGATGAATGGTATATGCTAAGGTTTGACTCAGTGAGTCATGACTCAATGACTCACTCCTAGAATTAGGCTTTTGAATGAGTGGATAAATGGTGTTTTTCAATATCTCATGGAAAACTACAACTGGGCGATCTCTGCCATTTGTACTGTGAGAGATCAAAGATCCAGGTTACATGAATTAAACCTAATTACACTTTGAGTTAATTAAGCCTAATCATGATTAATACTAATGATAATGATTAGTGCTAATGATAGTTCTTAGTTATTAAGACAACGTCATTAATTTCCTAATTTATGGGGCAATTACATGGTTTAATTAGAGTTTAAACAGGTTTTAATATGTTTAAAATGTCTAATTTAGCGTTATTCTTTTGTCCATTGGCCATATGAAACCCACCATTACCACAGCATGGGTGGGACTCATATGTGTACTATGGAGGGGTCATGGCAGAGTGCCCTTAGACACTAAAGAAATTACCAATGGCCAAAGGCCACTGGTGTCAAGTGAGGCACATACCTCTTGAAGATTCTTCAAGCTCCTCCTCTAAATTCTATCTTTAAAAGAAATCTTCTTCCAATCCTCCTTTCTCAAAAAGAGGGAGGGATATTTTTAGGCTTGAGATCTTCTGGGGGTAATTTAGGAATTTCAGTTCCAACATAAGAGCATTCTAGGGATACCCGCTTCAATATGGGGGCATTTTTGGGAACTCTTGAAAAATGTGCCAAGCTTCACCATTTAGGTAGTTTGGGAATTCCAAGAAAATGTGCCCAGCTTCACCATTTGGGCAGTTTAGGAATTTTAACTCCAACATAGGGGCATTCTTGGGATGTCAGCTTCAACATTAGGGCATTTTTGGGCACTCTTGAAAATATGTGCCCAGTTTCACTATTTGGGT
Organism: Pouteria campechiana; assembly: GCA_036873735.1. Classification (NCBI taxonomy): domain Eukaryota; kingdom Viridiplantae; phylum Streptophyta; class Magnoliopsida; order Ericales; family Sapotaceae; genus Pouteria; species Pouteria campechiana. Next base: position 13,094 of record JAYJMB010005336.1, on the reverse strand, counting down.
AGTTTGGGAATTCCAAGAAAATGTGCCCAACTTCACCATTTGGGCAGTTTGGGAATTTCAACTCCAACATAGGGGCATTCTTGGGATGCCAGCTTCAAGATGGGGGCATTTTTGAGCACTCTTGGAAATATGCCCAACTTCACCTCCAAGGGTAGTTAAGGAAATAAGGAGGCCTACCTTCACCATTTTGTAGAAAGCCTAAGAAAGAGCTTATTTTTCAGCAACATATAATGTCTTGGATGGTTTTGATAACAAGCTCATTGGCGCAATTAGGAATTTTTGTAGGCTCTCCAATCAAGACACACATATAAATATTTCAAATGCTTCGCTATTTGGAAACTTCACATTGTCTCTTACAACACGTTTCACCTGCGCAGTTTGTAAATGGTCGTAGTAGACAGAGAGCTATCCATGTAGGTTTTAGTGTTACAATTCCACTGCGCAAGAGGTTGATTGCCCGGAGGAAGCTTGCCGCCTCAACTGCTCACCATGTTAGCTACTGCTTCAGTTGCGCGCCAGGTCAACAGGCCAACATCGTTTCTTCGCCAACATGCAGGTGCGCACCACGTCAGCTACTGTTTCAGTTGCGTGCCAGGTCGATAGGCCAACGTCAATTTTTTTTGCCAATAGTGCAGGTGCGCACCACGTCAGCTACTGCTTCAGCTACGCGCCAGGTCAACAGGCCAACATCGTTTCTTCGCCAACAGTGTAGATGCGGAGAATGCTTGGAAGATGCTTTTTGGCCACGTCCTCCGAACTGCATAGGTGTTAAGCAATGCAGGTGTGAGGAATGGCTCACTGGCATGGAACAAACTCTTCTTCAATGGACAAAATTGATAGGCATGTAGTGTCCAACTACAGGAACGGAATGCATTTCCTGGCCGCGCGGGCTTGCTTGTACGTCTTTCATTTGAGCAGGCGGGAACCCTTCCTCCCCAAAATTGAGAATCTCCCATGTAAGCTCCTGCGAAGCTCTTGTTCCTTGTAACATGGTTGGACAGAAACTTGTGGCTTCCATGGCTGGGATTCAAGTATGCGAATGCGGGAGGACCACCAAGATTGCAACTGCCATTCTCGTAGAAGTCTGACGACTCATCACCCCTTGCGTGCACATCTGCCATCCATGTTGGGATAGCAGACACTCATAGCCATCCTCATCTTCTCAGAGCTGATGTTGGAAGCGTGATCAGACCAATGTCCTGCAGCAACCATTGTTGCCACTCTGGCGACCTATCATCTTGTCGTTGACAACTACTGTTTCTCCGGCAAACTTGCTCAAATTTTCTGCTATGCTCGCATGATGCCATCGATGAATGGAAGCTGTCATTACAAATTCTTAGCTGCTGGGTCTATCATTATCGCTTGCCATCGACAAAGGAAGGCTAGCCTTAGCTTGCCTACCAACATCTTCAGTGCCAGCGACTGTAGGTCTCCGCTGCCACTTTTGTGCCACCGCCGTCCAACGTCCGACAACTGATTTGCTTCAACCAAAAACTTGGCGCCGCTATTCCGACTCTAGTGCTGGTGGTGCTACGCTGGATGGCGTATTCAGTAGCTAAAAATTTTGGATAACACCGAGAAAACCCATTGGTTTTAGCAGCAAATTGTCGCTGCGATGCCGCTATCCAACCACTAGACAGTCGATCAGTTCTAGCCATAATGTCTCCGCCGACATCCTGATGTTCGACAACTTTTTGCCACATTGAATCTCTTCCTTCGGTCACCGAAAGATGTAAGACAGGGTTGCTGATGCGCCCTTCTTCCTCACTACCGACAACACTGCTGCCATACCCATCTTGCTGTCGAGCGGGACCTGCTTAGAACTCCGTCTTCTGCTCACCACCGATGGCTGATGAAGTTGCCGTCTCTGATTTTTGTCTTTTAAACAAACTCTTTTTTTCGACGGGGTGGGAGAAGATCCACTGTTGCTACTTTCTGCATTGCTATCGTCAGACTGTTGGACGGCCAATCCACTTTGGTCAAGAGCTCGGCGACGACTTCCTGACCTCCAAAGACTTTTCACAACATCGGATCTTCATCCTTGTTCACTGGAGGATTCGGATAAAGTTAGAAAAACCCATTAGTTTTAGGGGCTGATTGCCACTGCGACACTGCCATCCGGCCACCGAACAGTCGATCTGCTCCACCATAATGTCTCTACCATCATCCTGATGCTAGACAGTCTTTTGCTGTGATGAATCTTTGCCTTTGGTTGTCGGAAGATAAAGAATAGGGTTTTAATGTGCCCTTCTTCCTTGCCGCCGACAATGCTGCAATCGCAACTTCTTCGTGGCTGATCGAGAGCTGCCGAATTACCCGGAGATGGAGACAACGACGGGGGTGACGATGGGCAGGGTCGGCCAGGTGATGACAACGTCTTTGATTTTTGGGGTTAATGCATGATCTCCTCTGTTTTGCATTGCCATCAGTTTGGCATGGCCTGACATTTCCTCATTGCAGTCAGAGTTACAAGTTAAATTTTGTCCGCAATGGAATTTTTTCTGAACCCAACAGTAGTGACTGCTAGCTTTATGAATTCAAGACAACACTTTCACATGTTTGTTTCTACTAGTTTAACCAACTGTTGGAAAGCAAAAAAATTTGAAATTTTGTGAATAAATTTACACAGCCCTGCACAAATCAGTAGCTGGTGTGACTTATTTGGATAATCTTTTGCAAACAAACAACAGATACAATTGACATGATTCCTTTTGGAATCTATCTAAAAGAAATGCTCGAGACTTTTTGATGTTTCCCAAAAATATTTTGTTCATTAATGTGATATTCTTCATATTCATTTCGATTCCTGTTTTGCAGTAATGCGGATAACCTTTTAGTTTTTATATCATGCATTAATGATGTAAGAACTGCACCTTTGATTCTGTACCCAATCCATCCATGAACTTCATTTGGATCCAGTCACTGATACCTAATAAAGGTAACATTGCTAAAACTATCAGAGCCAACTGCCAGCACGATAGGAAAGCAATTACTAGCCTAGCAGCTACTGATGTCATGTCTGGGTGATCAATGCCAGCACGATAGGAAAGCAATTACTAGCCTAGCAGCTACTGATGTCATGTCTGGGTGATCAATGCCAGCACGTCCCCAACCAGACTGCTGACGGTTGTTGGGTTGCAGCATCCATTGACAGCTTTACACCAATGGCACCACTTGAGTTTTTGAAGTTGTCAAACCACCCAACTTCCATGTACACTACTTTCTTGAATGTCATTAAATAGATCCTTTTTGTCAACCAATAGCCTGCCACAGCAAATAAGTATGATTGCACTGGGGAGGCCACTAGTGCTACTGTGCCAATGACAATGAACATTAATACCCAGAACCTTTAGTCCTTCTAGAGCTCTGATGGTGGTTCATATAATGTATGATAACACTAGAAAACAAGATCCTAAAAATTGGAAATACTAAGCCATTGATGCCTATAGCAATGGTGCCGACCACGAGCAATGGAATTTTTGGCTTGTTGAGAGCAGCAAGGTAGAGAAATGGGACTTCTTTAGATTGCTATGGTGGTAGTGAAGCATCAAGTTCATCTCTAATGGATTCATGGATGTTCACACCATTAGGTATGCCAAATGAAACTGAGAACGAGTGTTGGCTGCTGTTCCCAACACCAATTGATGATCCAAGAGAATTGTTGGCCTGAAATAATTGGAGTTTCTACTGCATTCAGGTCAGTCTTCGTTTCGGTTGACCCTTTCATCATTTCTAGCAAGTTTATAAGTTGACGGTATGCTCCATTTGGAATATTGAATAACTCTAAATGGTAACCTAAAAAATATATCCAATCTAGTAAGTGTTAGTCCCTTGTTAAATGGTAGCTCAAGAGGGAGGTTGAATTGAGCTTTCAAATATTTTGGCTAATAAATTGAGAGATGTGCTTAAAATAAAATGAAGTAAAATTTATAGCACATATGCATAAGATTTTTATAGTGGTTTGGCCCTTCCCAGATTTCTACTCCACTTCTCTGAGTTAGTCTCCTCTACTGATCTCAGGTTTGACTAAACACCTGTTGGTTTTACAAGCTCACCAATATCTTATACATGTTGGTTTCCAAGCTCAGTAACTAATTTACTGGTTTTCCAAGCTCACCAGAAACTTTTACAAACTATTATTTTATAAGCTCACCGACAACTTATACATGTTGGTTTCCAAGCTCACTAAAGAACTTATTGGTTTTCCAAGCTCGCCAGAAACTTTTACAAACTGTTGGTTTTCAGAGCTACCAACCAACTCGTATACTTTTAGCAAGTCCTTCTACTTGCTTTTCTCAATACCTAAATAGTAAGCACCTTGCCTGCTCTAACAGATGCTAAAAATGTATAGATTGATGCCTGTTAGTTAACTAGATTTTGTGCAAAAATTAAATTCTTAAATAAAAGAATAAGATATGCAATAAGATCAAATTTATCAAACTCCTTTAAAGATGACACAAATTTTGCTTTAAAAGCTTTGATAGTGTTGAAGCAGTTGGAGTTGATTGATGGAAGATCTTAAATGCTCTTTTTAAATGCTTTTATTAAAAAAATTTCTATGTGTATGTGTATTTTCTTGCTTACTTTAATCATCATTTTATAAGCTTTGAGAGAAATTTTAGCCGTTGCAACCTTTAGCACTTTTTCAAATGTTTGATAGATTTGGTATGACTTTTTGCATTTTGCCTAGCTTCAGAACTTTTGAAATAAGTCTTTAGAAATTCTAACGTTGACTTTGTAACTTACCGTTCAATCCACGCTTATTAGAGTTTCTAAAGCACTTCTTTAGAACTTCTAAGATAAGTCATAATTTATATTTTTCTTGGCTACATATTCTCAGATTCTTTGAAGGTTGATCTTGGTTTATAATGCTATCAATGGTCATATTTTAGACTTTTGAAGAACTTCTGGAAAACTTCTAAAGTATCTCTGAAGCTTGAATTCTGTTTTTGATATAATTCTAATTCTTTTAAAATTCTGAGAATAGTATGGCTTTCTAAAGATGTCTTTGATAGCCTTCTGTATTACTTTCGAAGATCTTCTAATAAGGTTTTGAGTTCAAAAACTTCTTCTAAACTTCTTCTATTTTACTATTGTTAGTCTTCATAAACATCTTTGAGACTTGGAAGCATTTCTGAAGTTTTTTCTAAAAAATTTCTAAATGCAGAGAATTCTTTTGAAGTAGAATGTTTAACTTCTGAAGTATTTCTACAATTTAGGAATACTTCTGAATGACCTTTGAAGTGCAATATTATTTCGGAGTTTGTTTTGAGGCTTATGCCTTGTCTCTGAAGAGGTTCTGAGTTATCTCTAAGGGTATTCTAAAGTATATCTGAACAAATTCTGACATACTTCTGAAGAGCTTCTTAAGTAGTTCTTGAAACTTCTAAACTTTCAAGCTTCATGCCATGTCTCTAAAGAGATTTAGACATGCTTCTGAAGAGGTTCTAAAGCAATTTTTGAATACCTCTGATCTTCATGGCTTGTCTTTGAAGAGATTCTAATTTGTTTTCGAAGTACTTCTGAATATTTCTGAATTGCTTCTGAGTGATTTTTACTTGAGCTTTCTTTTTAAATTATCTTCTTTTGAAGGGTTAATATAATAAGCTTATAATTAACATTGTTTATTACTTGCAGTTAGTCTCATTAATCTATTTGGATATATAAATATTGCATCATTTGGAAAGTAACCTATTAGTACCTTAATTCTTGATTTATTTATTTGTTCATTATCAATACTTAGTTATTTAATTACATTCATCATCAAAATAAAGCTTAGTAGAGGGTTTAAACTTAACATTTTCTCCCTTTTTGATGATGAAAAAACATTAGAGTGATAAACCTTTTATAAAAATATGTAAAATATGCAATGTACTTCTATTAACTTAGTGGGGCTCCTCCTGAATGGTAAGCTTCCCCTAAATGTACACACTTAATTATTTTAATATCACTATACTTAGTTACACTTAGTCTGGATGGTTTGAATGGGTAGAAGGTGGGCTAAAAGAATAGATTCTATGTTTGTGGAGTTGTGTAGGTGAGTTGATGAGGTGAGGTATGGATGAATGTTGTTTGTGGAGTTTGGGTTGGTTTGGATGGTACTGCTACTCTGCTCTCTTCTCTGTCTTCTTCTTCTTCCCTGCCTATAGGCATTTCTTCTCTTATATCTATTACTTCTTCCATAGTCTCTTGTTTGTCTGTTCTTTTTGCTTCAATTGTTGATCTCTTCATTTGCTTTTCTTTCTTGGCTTCTGAGAAATCCAACCTTGTGAAGTAAGTTTTGAAGCCTATTTTCTTCATGATGTCTTTGTTTATGATTTCTTTTTCTTTGAATTCTTCCCCTTCTTCTTTAGAAAGATCAATGTTGGTCATCCTTAAGAATTTACTCAATAAAATCCCATAAGGAAGATGAACCCTAAGAGTTGTTTAAACCAGGCACAGTTGATCTATCATAATTTGACCAATGTTGATCTTCTTCCTGTTCTTCAAAGCTGACAATGTCTTAGCTTCTTTTTTAGAAATCTGATCAATTGCTCCCATTTTGGGATGGATGTTACTGAATATTAACATGTGAGTAATCTTCAAATCCACATTCAATGGCTTACATGCAAATAGTTTTTTTTTTCATTAATTTCTACTCTAGCCAGATCTGAAAATAGATTAGTTCTTTTTCTTATATGTAGAATTTATCCTTATAACTTAGAAATTATTCCCAGCCCTAGAATTTAATATAGTTGATTACTTCCAGATTTAACCCATTTTCACCAAACGCCTCAAATTCAAAATTTCTTCTCTTCACTATTTTTCTTCCTTCAAAATATTTGATGAATTTATTGTAAGGTGAAATGTTGTTATTGAAGATTACCTTTAGGATGTAATCTTTTATTTTCCTCTTCTTCCTTTAAGTTTCTTCTTCTAAACTTTCTCTTCTTCTTTTTATCTCGAAATTCATGGATGAAGATTGTTTCATTTTGTTCACCCTCTTTGTCCTAGCCATTTGCAGTAGTTGGAGGATTTTTGGCTTAGGGTTTTAAAAGAGGGATTTTTGGAGATTCTGGGGATGAGAGTGAGAAGTTTTTTTGAAGTGAAATGAAGGTACTTTTAGAAGAGAGAATATGTAGATGACACAGGAATTTGAATCGCTGCTTATAAGAGGGGTTCAGAGAATGGAATGGGATATTCAAAATTTCTGGAGTTAGTTTTTTTTTTAATTATATAGAGTTTTTGAATAATGATTCCCGAGATTCTAAGTGTATTACAGTAATTACAATGGGGCTTCAGAAGTTTTAGGCTTAGTAGTGTCAGACGTTCTGAGTGTTATGAAGTGTATATTTTATTACTTCTGAAGCTAGTTACAATATTCAGAGATTCTGAAGGTGTTAAACCCATTCTTCAGAGATTCTGATGGGTGTTTTAGGATTTCTAAAGGTGCTTAGAAAAATTATTTAATTGTGGAAAGGACTCTGAAACTCCTTCAGAGTTTCTAATGCACTTATGAAATAATCTAAATGTTAGAAAATGACATTCATGAATAACTTAGTTATTTAGACATGATCTTAGGCATTATTATAATCATTATTATGTGATCTTTAACATTATAAAATAATTAAATCATGTAATATGCATTTTATGCACATGGATCTAGTATCCTAAGTTCTCTTCTAATTTTGCAAAATTTATCCTCTAAAAGTGGCTTTGTGAAAATATCTGCTAACTGATTTTCAGTTGATACATATTCTAAACAAATATTATGATTTTGTATTTGATTTCTAATAAAATGATGTCTAACCTCTATATGTTTAGTTCTAGAATATAGTACTAGATTATTTGTTTGATTTGTTACATTGGTATATCACATCTAATAGGTGTATCAATATATTTTAAACCAAAGTCATTCAATTGTTGTTTCATCCATAAAATTGGTGCACAACAACTACCCGCCACTACATATTTAGCCTTAGTAGTAGATAATACAATAGATGTTTGTTTCTTAGAGAACCATGACATAATCATGCTTCCAAGAAATTAACAAGATTCTGAAATAATCTTCTTATCTACCTTATATCCTGGAAAATCTGAATCAGTGTACCCAACTAATTTTACGTTTGAACTTTTTGGATACCATAAACTAAGGTTTAGAGTATTTAAAAGGTATCTAAAGATTCTCTTAACAATAATTAAATGTAATTCTTTAGAATCTAATTGAAATCATGTACACATATAGATACTGAACATAATATATGGTCTACTTACAATTAAGTGCAAAAGAGATCCTGTCATACTTTTATAAAATTTTCAACAGATAAATTTACCTTTTTATCATTATCCATTTTAATAGAGGTGCTCATTGGTTTGCCCATTGGCTTTCCTTATTCTAAATTGAATTTCTTGAGTAGCTCTTAAGTATATTTTGCTTAATGGATGAAAATTTCTTCCTTCATCTGCTTTACTTGAAGTCCTTGAAAGAAGTTCATCTTACTCACTAAACTCATCTCAAATTCTCCCTGCATGATTTTAGAGAAATCTTGACAAAACTTATCATTAGTAGCCGCAAATACAATATCATCTACATAGATTTGAACAATTAATATATCCTTTTTGTCATGCTTAATGAAAAGTGTGGTATCTACTTTACTTCTAGTAAATTCTTTTTCTATTAAGAATTTTCTTAGTCTCTCATATCATGCTCTAAGAGCTTGTTTTAATCCATAGAGAACTTTTTTGAGTTTGAAAACATGGTTTGAATCATAAGGATCTTCAAACCCAGGAGGTTGTTATAAATAAACTTCTTCATTAATGAAACCGTTTAAGAATGCACTTTTGACATCCATTTGATAAAGTTTGAAATTGATGAAAGATGCAAAAGTTAGTAATATTATAATAGCTTCAATTCTAATAACAAGAGCATATGATTCTTCAAAGTTTATTCTTTCCTCTTGGTAGTATCATTTTGCTACCAATCTTACTTTATTTCTTACCACTAAACTAGATTCATCTAGTTTATTCTTAAAGACCAACTTAGTTCCTATAATAGATTAATGGTTAGGCCTTGGAACAAGCATCCACACATCATTAACTTTGAATTGGTCTAATTTTCTTCTTGCATAGCTATAATCCAGTTTTCATTTTATAAAGTTCGATCTATGCAAGTTGACTCTAATTAAGAAATGAAAGCAAGATTACCATATATTTGATGATATGAAGATCTAGTTCTCACTCTATCATAAATATCATAACTTATTTGATTTTCAGGATGATTATGAATAAACCTCCAATGTTTAGGAAAAGAATTGTTACCTTCATTATTTACCTCATTGATGGATGGTCAATCATCTATTTCTTCTTAATCTATTTATGTTTCTGATTGTAAAGAATCTATGTCTTTATCTTGTATCTTTATTTTCTCCACAGATATTCTAAGTTCTCTTGTCTCATCATCAAAATTACTTATTCTTCTAGAGGGGTTAGTACTTTAATCAAATTTTATATGAATGGATTCCTCTACAGTTTTATTCTTCAGATTGTAGACTCTAAATGCCTTGCTAATAATGAAATAACTAAGAAAAATGCCTTCATCAAATTTGATGTCAAATTTACCACGGTTTTCATTTCACTATTAAGAATAAAACATTTGCAATCAAAAGTATGGAAATAAGAGATATTTGGCTTTCTGCTATAATATAATTCAAATGGAGTTTTGTTGAGTATAGATCTAGTAAAATTTTTGTTAATGATGTAGCATGCAATATTCATTGCTTCAGCCTAAAAATATTGAGGTAAGTTATATTCACTCAACATTGTCCTTGCCATCTCTTGCAAGGATCTATTTTTTCTTTTAGCTACGCCATTTTGTTGAGGTGTTTTTGGTATAGAGAATGTGTGTAAAATTTCATTGCTTTTACAAAAAGTAGTGATCACTTCTTATAACTACTATATGAGAATTTTGTTCATTCTGCACACGCTTGGTAAATGTTTCAAAGAATGAAAAAGTTTCATCTTTAGAAGCGAGAAACATTATCTAGGTGAATCTCGAATAGTCATCTATAATGATATATGCATAATGTTTCTCTCTAAGACTTCTAGTTCTTCTTAGTCCAACAAGATCCATATACAGCAATTGAAGTGGTTTAGTTGTATATATTTTTTTTGTTAGATTTAAATGATTCTCTAACTTGCTTTCCTTTTAAGCAAGCATCACACAACTTATTTTGGTCAAATTTTAGTTTAGGTAGGCCAACAATAAGATCTTTACTTTATAGTTTTTCAATCATGAACTTATTGGAATGTTCTAGTCTTCTATGCCACAACAAGGATTCTTTATTATTCATAATAAGACATTTGATTTGGATATCACCTAAATCTACTAAATACACATTTTTATATCTTTTTCCAATTACTACAACTAACTATCACCATTATTACAAAATTGACTCACACTTAGAAGATTGTATTTTAATCCTTCTACTAGCAGAACATTTGAAATAGTAATAGAGGGTGGTTGGCTGATCACCAATCCCAACCACTCTACCTTCTCCATCATCCCCAAAGGTAACTGTTTCTCCATTTTTGGCCTTTAACTCTGTGAACAACTTCCTCTCTCATGTCATGTGTCTTGAGCAACCACTATCAATATACCATTTATACTCTTTGTGGCTCTCAAGCACACTTGCAATAAAAAGGTCAAGCTATAATTTTTGGTACTCAGTTAGGAATGGGTCCAGGTGGGTTAATAGCAGAATATTTTGGTACCCATTGCTTTTTAGATGCTACTAGTCTATTATCTGGAGATATAGTTGTATTTACAACTTTAGCAACAATTTTTGGTACCCAAATTAGATTCTGTTTGGGTTCTACCTTTCTTTCATAATTGATAATTTCCTTTCTTTGGTTTTCTCCACCTTTCTTCTTTGCTTTTAGTTTAAATAAAGTAGGGTATGATTTTCTGCTTTGACCTGCTCAAGTTCTATGTTGTTGTTTTGGTTAGTCTTAAGTTGAGTATTTTCTTATCTTAATTTAGAGCACTCATAGATTGTTCTTCCAAGTTCTCTTTTTTTTTCGTATGTTTAACTTTTAAAGTTTTGAAATCTGAGTATAGTTCATTTAATAATTCTTCAAGATCATGAGTTTTAGGTTTTGAATATACCTTGTCTTCATGGATGGCCATGAAACTTATTCTTGTATAATGTTTTTAATACCCAGGGGTGTTAAATTAAGGATTGTTATTGGAAAAGCTATAATTTGAGTCTTATTATGTAGTAAATTAAAATTTGAATTGTGTGCTTGAGAATTTACTGTAATTTGGGATGAAATGGTGCATGATAGGATGTAGAAAATTCTATGAAATTAATATGCATATGCTCAATTTATTTCATGATATTATTTTTAATTATGTAAGGATTTTATTATGTTTTTAATGTCCTAAATTATATGAAATTATTATTGAAAAATGTGAGAAAAAGGGTGAAATGGAATGGTTCTAATGTGTATGCATTTCATGGAAATTCAATGAAATCATGTTGATTATATGTATTATTACATGATTTAAATTGTGATTATTAGGGAAAATTTATGTGCATTTTTGGTTATAATATATGAAAAATTCATGGTTAAAATGCATAAGAAGTTTGAAAAAGTTTGTGGCATGATGCATAATTTATGATGGAAATTAATATGTGTATATGCTTAAATAATTACATAATGTTATTTCTAATTATGCGTAAAAATTTGTGGAAATAATAAAATTAAATAAAGGAGAAATAGAGAAAAATCAAAAAGGGCATAAGTGTATATTAAGAAAATGCTGAATTTGAAAAAGGGATAATTTGTGTCCAATTTTTGACCTAGATGGTGGATGATTTGAAATATTGTTCAATATAAAGTTATACATCTTGAAATTATCTTTCTAACAAATCAAAAATCATATGATTTTGATATCATATGAGGAAGTTATGATCGATGCACCGAAACTGTTCCATATGGAAAATAATACCAAATTTACTAAATTAGGTCAATTTATATAAATATTTGATATAAATGAAGACTTATTTGAAAACATTGGTTAACATGAAAGTTGTATTTCTTGAAGTTATCTTTTTAATAACTTAAGAATAATATTAGTTGGACATTTTATTTGAAAGTTATGCTTGAATTACTGTGACTGTGTTTGATGGATAAATTGTTAGGTGCTATCGCTAGAATGGTGTGCTAGAGCACCGAAAAGTCAGGATTTTTAAATGAGGTTTAACCCCTTTTCTTCTCCATTTTCCCCTTCTCATTCCATGCTCATCCCTACCCTAAAAACCACAATTCCAAGTCCATTTTTCTTGTCCTCTAGCTTGGGAAATCTCTATATTTTCATGAAAAATCATGAGTTTGTAGATCAAAATCCCACTTTCTCTTTATTTAGGCGTGCTTCCGTGGTTGGAAACTCTCTTGGATGTGACTCATGGCCAGTGTGTGAGGATTTAAAATAGGAAATGAGTGAAAAATGGATGCCAAGCATGGAATTGGAAATCATGGTAAGTACCTTCCTTTTCCATTAAATTTCATGTTTTTGCTTGTTAGGAATTACACCCAATTTTGTGAATAGTGAAAATTAGGAAATTTACATAATTTATATGTTAATTTGATGGGGAAAATTGATTAATTCATGATGCATAATGTTTAGGCATGAATTAAATTTGGAAAACTGAGACTTTTGTATAACCCCTATCTGTGAACAGTAACCCTAGGGTTGAATTTGCGATAAATTGATAGGAAAATTATTAATTAGATAATTTTAATGTATTTGGCATGATTTAGACTTGGTAAACTAGGATTATCTATTTTCTAAGGCTGTGGACAGTGATATGGTGAATGGTGTAAAAATGCGATTATGCTTGATATGATTGGATTAGAGCCTGATTAGTATATTATTAATGTAAAATTAATATGGATTATATCATGGGTTCATGGTTGTAGTTGGGAGTGAAGTCTTTAACCCATGTTGATGAGAAACCTATAGATGGGTGATGCTTTTAAGCCATCTAATGAAATGGTTTAATGAGAACTATATGGGATTGATTAAATTGATGGTAGCCTGTAGTTGGCTATGA